>QCXZ01000003.1:20386009-20674400 GCA_025024175.1 Rhyzopertha dominica
TGTATATTCAGCGGTAACTTATTGACCAAGGCACCATTTTCAATACTTTCGAGATCGTTTTGAAGATTATGTGCATCATTAAGGGACTGAAGAGAGGCAAACAGCTTTAAATCGTCGGCATACAGTAAACTATGACATTTCAGTCCTATCGAAATATCATTGACATATATGATGAAAAGCAAGGTCCCAAAACGGAGCCCTGAGGGACACCTGAGGTAACATAGAAAGCAGGAGACACATGTCCGCGGTACCCGACGTACTGCCGCCGCCCCACTAAGTAGGACGAGAAAAACTGCAAAAGTGACGGAGACAATCCGGTTGTAGACAATTTACGTATGAGTATAGTATGATCGAGTCAAAAGCACTCGAAAAATCCGTATAGATTGCATCGACCTGCATCCCACAATCAAGACGCTCAGATATGAAATTTGAAATACACGCTAAATTTGTAGCAGTCGATCTACCAGAAATAAAACCATGTTGACAGTCTGACAGCAGCGGTCGTACGTGATATTCCAAGTGTCTATGCAACGCAATTTCGAATACCTTAGCAAAATTTGACATAATTGCTATTGGGCGATAGTTTTCAATCAATGTCTTATCCCCTTTTTTAAAAACCGGACAAAGTCTTGTTACTTTCCATGTGTTAGGAAAAGTATTAGTCTTCAAGCACAAATTAAATAAGATGCATAAAGGAACGACAAATGCAGTCGCACAATCACGAACGATAAACGAAGGAATACCATCTGGGCCTTTGGTAAACTTACACTTGAGTTTTTTTATTGCCAAAAGAACTTCATCTTGGGTAAGTGATGTCAAACTCAAAACGTTTGAGAAACGAGCATTGTCTGCAACATTATAACTTGTAGTATTTGAAAGGTCAGGGGTTGCAAACTTAGATTGAAAGTATGAGGCAAAGGAGTTAACAATTTGCTCTGGAGATGATAGATGTGACTCATTATAGAACAACTGATCGGGCATTGAAGATGTGCTGTGAAAGTTACTCATATAGGACCAGAATTTTTTAGGATCGGCCTTAATCTGATTTTGCATAAGCAAAATATAATTCTCATGTGAAGATGAAATATTTTTCTTTATCTGAGCTCTTAAGGCCTTAAAAGCATTATGAGTGTCAACTACCAGACTGTTGATACTGTTTCCATAACAGCCGTTTATTAGTCAACACGTTTAATTCTCACGTTTACTTTGCTAAACCAAGGAGGAAATTTGCTCTTTTGAGTGGCACGTGTTTTTGGAATACATTCATCAAAATCATTAAGGACAATATAAAACTCTTGACAAGCTTGATCGGCATCGATATGTTGAAGAAGAAAGTCCCAGTTCCTATGTGCTATCCTATCATATAACAAATAATAGTTAGCTTTTTTAAAATTATAGCTATAAGTATTGTTTACTGGAAACACTCGCCCCAAGTCATTATTTTTAAGATCAATACATATATCTAGTGGGGGATGATGATCATCTAATGGCAACAAAACATCTGAAGAAAGCACAACACTACACAAACCGTTTGATAGCACCAGATCAAGAAGGCAATCATTACAATTGAGGTTTGTGTTAAATTGCTTAAAATTAAAATATTGACAAGTGTTATTTAACAGTGATACTTTACTGGTAATTGAATTAGCACTATACTCAGGAATATTAAAATCACCAGCAATATGGGTGTTATTACCATGCAAGTAGTCAAGTGTTTCCAAGTAATCAAACAGAAGAGTATAAACAGCTAAACTGAGAGCCGGAGGTATATAAATGACTAGAAGATATACAGAAACACTTCCAAACGTCAGTCTGACACCCGCTATATCAACTTGCGGCACAGTACCTCTCAGTGCGGAGAAGTCAAGTTCCACAGACCGAAAACTGTCGCTCACAGCCACAAGCACCCCGCCACCAGTTTTCTTGTTAACATCATGAAGATTGCGATCACATCTTATAACGTTATATGAGGGAGGAAATAGCTCAGAGTTGAGAACATTATCATTTATCCAAGTTTCACTCAGCAGTATAGCATCATACAAAGACGAGACGACGGCATCGTATAACTGTACTACCTTGGTGTTAATTCCACGGACATTCTGATAGTAAACATGCAGTGTGAAAGTTCCGGGGGAATGCGATCTGCTCCCTGAATTTTGTATTATTGGCTGCTATGATGCGTAGTTGATCCTCGATTTTACCAGCTCCAAAGCTCTGCTGTAGCTCTTACAATTTTTATCGAAGACAGTGTGATTATATTCAATGTTTGGTATTTTCAATTCTGCTGCATGTTACAATTTGTGCCATTCACGGATGATGAACTGCATGCATTGCTCCTATGCTCTCCATTACATAATGGACACGTTTCATTTTTTTGCGAACATGCTGATGCCCTATGGCCGTAGCGCCAACATTTATAACAACGCAGGACATGGACGTATTCCTCTATCCTATAACTTCCCCATCCAACAAATATACGACCCCGTTCTACAAGTTCTCTGAAGTTAGTGACATCTACTTCCATAACAACATTGAAATTTCTTTTATTACGAGGTATATACTTGTGATTAAATTTTAGAAAAGCCTGTGCACAATCACTTCTGCAATTCTGTCTCAAAACCTTGTCTGTAAATTCATCCATATTATCCACGGCATTATTAGGAACATTATAAACTGTAACGTTTTTTTTTTAATACAAATTTATCCAAAACGGTAGTATGCGGGACTTTCTCATTGAATATATCCTTAAAGCTAAATGAAACGCACAACATTCAGTATATTTATCGTGGAGAAATCCTTCAACAGTTTTTTGTAGCCCGATAAAATTTAGCACTCCAGCGCGTATGAGGCATTCTGGAAGAATCGTTTGAGGAGTGCACTAGCTTCGTGCGTGCAATACTTACCTGTTATTCATTAATTCAGCTAGTAAACTTATTTCTGTGCACACCAGCCTTGACGCCGAATCAGAAGATACCCTCAATAACAACGAGGTATTGCCTAAATTTTATTTTTATTTTTAATTAATTAATGCAAATTTCATATACACGTTAGGGTTCTATGGTGGGATTTCCACATATACATACTACCGTCAAGCCAATTCCCTCTAAGCCGCCACGTTTCGAACCAGCTCCTGTGTACCTAAAAAGGGAACGCCGTTTCATCTCACTGAAGGAGACCGGGATAAATTTCAACATCGAAGTAGCTGAAAGAGCACAGAGTCCGTCCTCCTCGGCCGCTGGCGTGTACAGCTAAGTGTATAAATTTCAATCTTCATATTTAAACTGCATTTAAATTCTATTGCACATAACACTTCATTTACATAAAATTCTATACCTACATATTTCATATATATTCTTATATATTCTGTGAACTGAAGCAAAGCTTTGCGGCAAGGCCTCACTATAAAAGTTGTAAAATTTTCATTCCGCTAACTTACTTTATTAATGTTTAGAATCAATGTACACAATTCAATTTCAATCTTATATTTTCAAATAGAGATAATCTCCCCTACCAAAACCATAGTTTTATTATAAACGAGGCATTTCCAATTTTCGGCCTATTTTAATTAAAATTTACTTATATGTAAAAGCTGGTGGCGGCCTATTTTTAATTTAAATAAATTGTACCTATTTCAAATTCTATTGCCTTAAAAAACTTAAAGTAAAAATCGAGACCCGTCTCAGAACCCCCGCCCCGTTTGCTGCGAATTTCGAGCTGCCGTAGCGGCCTACCCTCAATAGGGCATCTGAAAGGCCATACGAATTTTGGCGCCCAACGTGGGGGCCCCGGATAAAAAATAAATAGGTAGATATTGCACTATTGTAGTACCTGTATTATAAATTTAATGTCTTTAAATTTAAAAACGAAGCTCTCTGATGTGCACAGAAACGTTCAAGCGAGATAAGTTTTTGCGAGATAAGTTTTTCTTCTTCCAGATGGTCTTGTCCGTATTTATTGAAATATTTGTTCGTTGTGTGTATTATTTACGTATTATTTCGTTAAGCGTTTATTTACGGATTGTAAGAGTTTATTGAACTCGTTTTGATATTTGTTTATATCTTGAATATTGTCTATAAATCCATATTGTTCCCGCACAATGAATACGAACGCTTAATGCTATGAAGCCGAACCATTTGCTTATGTCTGAATTAGATTATGAACTGCGGATACGAGGAATCGTGACCGGCCGGAAAGACGCTAGTCAAAAACGTAAAAATGTTGGCAAAAATTTTGGAAAAAGATCGCGGACGTGAAGGAATGGCCCTAACTGACCCCGAATACAATTTTGATAACGAAGTACAAGTGATTGACGCGACGACAGAATCTATAAAAACGGTTATTGCTGATTTTGAGGGACCGGAATCGGATTCTACGTGTAAAGGATTAGATCGCGAATAATACATGTAACTGATAGAGTAAAGCGGATACAGATTCCCGATAACGATGATGCTCCGCGAGTAACTGAATTTAAAAAATGAATCGTTAGCTAATTGTCTCGAATTGGAAGTTCTTTGGACGAAAAAAATTTCGAAGGAAGCTCCTTTAGTAGACATGTCCGTATTCAATAATCAGTCTCATAATCAGCCTATAGTAAACACCATTGTTCAGCCTACTTTTAGAACCGTACCGGTATATAAATGGAACATCCATTTCAGTGGTGATAGAAATTCTGATTTAATTGCTTTTCTGGACCGCGTCGAAGAACTCCGTGCGTCGCGACATCTCGAAAAAAAAGAACTTTTCGAATCAGCTGTTGAACTTTTTTCGGGCAATGCTTTATTGTGGTTTCGTTCGATAAGATCTACTGTTCAAGACTGGGATTCATTAGTAGCTTTACTAAAAAGTGAATTTTGCCTACCGATTACGTCGACCACATATGGGAAAAAATTAGAAATCGAGTCCAGATGACGTCAGAGCCCGTTCATATTTTATATTGCAAGTATGGAAAACTTGTTTACACAGTTAGGACAATACGTAGCAGAATCCACTAAAGTAAAATATATTAAAAAGAATTTACTTCCTCCTTATGTGCAACAATTAGCGTTATTTCCAATAAATTCAGTAAGAGAACTTTCTGCTCAATGTAAGAAATAGAAGAAACAATTATTACATCACGAAACAGTCGAACATCAGTTAATAGAGTAATAACTAGTATCGGACGTCCCGAAAATGATCTAAATTTTGAAACTTCTGGAAGCCAAATCGCAAAGAAAATGTCAGTAGTAACAGTAACTATCGTTCAAGCCTACCAGGCTCAAGCAACTCACGTAAGAGTGTTTCTAGACAATTACATGCTGGAATTGCAACAGTTAAATCATACTCACCGTGACTGTAAGGCGGTACGTAATGTTTTTTGTTATCGTTGTGGAAAGCCAGGATTTACGTCAAAAACTTGTTGTTGTTCAAAAAACTAGATTCGAGGATGCGTGTATGCGGCCGACGTTTATCCTTTAGTAACAGCAAAAGGGCCGAACAATTAAAAAACCGATTTTCATTCGCGGACTTTTCGAAATAGAAACGCGAACTTAGCGCCTTTGTTTACATCGCGAGTAAATGACGACCGTCCTTATATTAATATAGAACTTTATGGCACAGTATTTCCCGCGCTGTTAGATTCCGGTGCTTCCCATTCTGTTATAGGTAACACTGCACTATGGATTTTAAACAGATTCAAATTACGTTTGGATAAAAATATTGATAAATTTGTTTCTACAGCGGATGGTAGAAGACAAAGAGTATCTGGAAATATCGATATACCTATTTGCATAAAACATTCTTGCGAAATTATTAATTTTTTTGTGGTTCCATCATTAAATCAGGGCATTATCTTAGGTAGTAACTTTTGTAAGCAATTTCAATTAATAATGGATTATAAACAAAAATCCTGGGATATACAAATAGGTAGTTTGACTATAGCAGCGGTAAATAAAGATCAAGAAAGTAACTTGTCTGAGCCAAAAGGCATTATAGTAAAATTTTCTGACACCGAACTTAAGCGAATCGCTGCGATTAAGGAGTCTTACCGGGAAATCGCCAGTTTGGATGATAGGTTAGGTCGGACACATAAATTGAAGCATCATATCGATACTGGGGATACTCCACCGTTTAGACAGAGACAGTACCTTATGTCACCCTACATGCAATCACATTTAAATTCTGAATTAGATACAATGCTCAAACAAGGTGTTATCGAACCTTCACATGGAGCGTGGAGTTCAGCAGTGTTACTCGTGAAAAAGAAAAATGATGAGTTTCGTTTCTGTTTTGATGGTCGAAAACTTAACTCCGTTACAAAACCCGACCGATATCCGTTACCGCGGGTCGACCGCATCTTAAATATGTTGCGTGATGCTAGGTATATGTCTTCAATAGATCTTAGAAGTGCATTTTGGCAAATACCGCTTGATGACGAATCCAAGGAGAAGACGGGTTTTTGCATACCGGGTAGGGGAATGTTCCAATTTACTGTCATGCCGTTTGGTTTATCTTGTTCTGCGCAGACTCTACAACGGCTTATGGATACCATTTTCGGACCGGAACTCGAACCGAAGGTTTTCTGTTATTTGGACGATATAATTGTAACGTCCGGTACATTCGAAGAACACGTTCATCTTTTAGAGACTGTACGTGAACGTTTAAAAGAAGCAAATTTGACTGTAAATTTGTCAAAATGCGAATTTTTCAAAAGCTCCTTAAATTATCTGGGTTATATAGTGGACGGTAACGGTTTGAGAACAAATCCAGATAAGATTTCAGCAATGGTCCAATTACCCGCGTCCAACAACAATCACGGAAATTAAGCGCTTTATAGGAATGTGCTCGTGGTATAGGCGTTTCATTTCTCATTTTTCAACTCTAGTTGCTCCTCTCAATGATTTGTTAAAAGGCAAACGAAAGAATCAATCTATAGAATGGACTTCCGAAGCCGAATCTGCATTTTTGAGTATCAAACAAGCGTTAGTATCAGCTCCTGTATTAAGAAGTCCTGATTTCCTCTAAAATGTTTACTATTCAGTGCGACGCGAGCGACGTAGGACTTGGTGGTGTATTAACACAGGAATTAGATGGTCAAGAAGTAGTAATAGCGTTTTGTTCAAGGTCTCTATCTCGCACCGAGCGAACTATTCTGTTACGCAGAGAGAATTGCTATCCTTACTGTTTTGTATAGAAAAATTTAGGCCTTATATTGAAGGAACGCGATTTCGGGTCATTACGGACCATTATTCGTTACTATGGCTAAATAATCTTAAAGAACCGACTGGAAAACTCGCCAGGTGGGCAGTCAAGCTGCAACAATATTCGTTCGAGTTATGTCACCGTAAAGGAAAGCTTAATATCGTGCCTGACGCATTGAGTAGGATACCTTCCGCCGATGATAAACTAAGTACTATCCAGATAGACCTTAATAACGTGGATAAATGGTATATCAGTATGCAGGAAAATATTAAGAAGTTTCCCGATAAGTACCCGCAATGGAAAATTTCGAATAATGTACTTTTTAAGAACGTTCCGTCCAAGTCGCCATTGGCTTCAAATATTATTGAGTGGAAAATTCTTGTTCCTAACTCGCAAAGAAAATCAGTTATATCATTATGCCATGATTCTCCAACTTGTGCTCATGGTGGTTTTCAAAAAACATTAACCCGCGTTCAAGATGAATACTATTGGCCAAAGATGCGAAGGGATGTTTTGCAGTACGTGCGTTCATGTCGTGTTTGTAGCCAACAAAAATCCGAAAATAGGTCGCGAATGGGTCTAATGGGAACAGAGAAAAGGGTTCAGTACCCATGGCAAATAATAGCTGTAGATATTATGGGGCCCTTCCCCAGATCCGGGCGTGGAAATGCATACCTGCTTGTCGTGGCCGATTGGTTTTCTAAATTTACTCTCCTTCTCCCTATGAGAAGGGCAATTGCGTCTACTATTGTAAAATTTATGGAAAATTATGTATTTCTTGTTTATGGAGTACCGCAGTTTATTATATGTGACAACGGTAGCGTTTTTGCAGGCTCAGAATTTAGAAAACTCGCGAATAAGTACAATGTGCAGAAAATTTGGTTTAATGCCCGATACCACCCTCAATGCAATTACGTTGAAAGAATAAATAGGACGATAGGTACCGCTATTCGTAGCTATATAGACAAAGATCAGCGTAAGTGGGATGATCACATCTTTCATATTCAAAGCGCGATTAATTCAGCAAAACACGAAGTTACAGGTTATACACCCTCTTTTGTAAACTTTGGTAGAGTCGTTCCGATGTCGGGAAATTATTATGGTAATGTTTCGTCTACGGAAGACCAGCAATTATTAGCTGCGTCTCGTGATAATTACGTTTCAGATTTAAAGGGTATATGGCGAATATATGAAGACGTAAAAACCCGGTTGCATAAGGCATATGAGTCCAATAAGCGGCAGTACGATTTTAGGAAAAGGGATGTTCAATTCAGTGTTGGAGATAGAGTTTGGCGGAAAAACAAGGTTCTGTCTGACGCAACCCGTCATTTTTCGTCCAAACTAGCTCCACGTTTTGTTTTCAGTAAAGTACGAGCGCGTCTGTCAAAATTGGTTTACTCGTTGGAAAACGCAGACGGTTCTGAAGCGGGTAATTGGCATATTAAAGATCTTAAACCATACTACGGGTCAAATTCTGATGTATCCGTCGGTTGATCTTTTTATCATAAGTAGTATAGGGTAGAATAAGGATTATTGCTAGTCAAAGTTAAATAGTATAGATAGTTTACGAGTACTATAGGCTACTGGTAAGGATTCATAGCGGGATAAGGACTATTAGTGTAAGACTAGATGTTAAATGTTAGAATTCTGGCCAGATAATAAGATAGATAAGTTATATAACTAGTCAGATAGTAAGTTAGGTAATTAATCCGAGATTAAGCTAGATTTTTATGACGGTACACCGTCATCTTTTTGGAGGGGGGTAGTGTAACGTTTTTTTTTTATAATACAAATTTATCCAAAACGGTAGTATGCGGGACTTTCTCATTGAATATATCCTTAAAGCTAAATGAAACGCACAACATTCAGTATATTTATCGTGGAGAAATCCTTCAACAGTTTTTGTAGCCCGATAAAATTTAGCACTCCAGCGCGTATGAGGCATTCTGGAAGAATCGTTTGAGGAGTGCACTAGCTTCGTGCGTGCAATACTTACCTGTTATTCATTAATTCAGCTAGTAAACTTATTTCTGTGCACACCAGCCTTGACGCCGAATCAGAAGATACCCTCAATAACAACGAGGTATTGCCTAAATTTTATTTTTATTTTTAATTAATTAATGCAAATTTCATATACACGTTAGGGTTCTATGGTGGGATTTCCACATATACATACTACCGTCAAGCCAATTCCCTCTAAGCAGCCACGTTTCGAACCAGCMCCTGTGTACCTAAAAAGGGAACGCCGTTTCATCTCACTGAAGGAGACCGGGATAAATTTCAACACCGAAGTAGCTGAAAGAGCACAGAGTCCGTCCTTCTCGGCCGCTGGCGTGTACAGCTAAGTGTATACATTTCAATCTTCATATTTAAACTGCGTTTAAATTCTATTGCACATAACACTTCATTTACATAAAATTCTATACCTACATATTTCATATATATTCTTATATATTCTGTGAACTGAAGCAAAGCTTTGCGGCAAGGCCTCACTATAAAAGTTGTAAAATTTTCATTCCGCTAACTTAACTTTATTAACGTTTAGAATCAATGTACACAATTCAATTTCAATCTTATATTTTCAAATAGAGATAATCTCCCTCCAAACCATAGTTTTATTATAACGAGGCATTTCCAGTTTTCGGCCTATTTTTATTAAATTTACTTATAATGTAAAAAGCTGGTGGCGCCCTATTTTTATTTAAATAATTGTACCTATTTCAAATTTCTATTGCCTAAAACTTAAAGTAAAAATCGAGACCCGTCTCAGAACCCCCGCCCGTTGCTGCCGAAATTCGAGCTGCCGTAGCGGCCTACCCTCAATAGGGCATCTGAAGGCCATAAAACTATAATCTTTGGCGCAATACCTTTCGGCACGCTGATGTTATAATTATCCGCCAATTTAGCCTTAGCAACATTTTGCAGTTTTTCTAACGACGATTCATCATTGCATTGAATTGCAATACCACCTTGAGCAGTAGATTTTATTTTATGCACAGAGATAGCGATATCAGCAGGATTGAGTTTTTCTTCGAGCACCGTTTTTGTGAAACTGCTATTTTGGTCACTGTTTTTAGGCTTTATGACGAGAGGCTGCGGTTTGCGACTTTGTACAACATCTGCCCAAGATTTCTTAACTTCTTTCGAAGATATGGATGACTCCGTAACAATGTTCAGCAGAACTTTTGTATTTTCAACGATCTGATTTACTGTTTGTTCAATACTTGCCACTGTAGATGTTAGCTTCAGCCTATCCTCAGCGACAGCCACACATGCATCACAAAACCACATCAAGTTCTTAGATTCACTTATAACTTTGCTAAATACATCTTTTAGCTGTACGCATTGAAGATGATATCTGTTTGAACACAATTTACACGTAATGGCCTTATTATTCACTATGAAATTGTCGGAACAGTGAACACACGTCTGTGCGTTCGCCATGCCATACATCTTGTTGTCTGACCATTTATCATGATATAGTGCATTGTCTCTAATATAACGAGTTTGACCAATTGTGCCTTTTAATGGCAGTCTTTGCTTCCAATTTTCTATAATGAAGCAACTCTTTCCAGAATGCATAAGTGGATGCCGTATTAAAGTGAATACAATTCCTCTAATATTTTGAGTTTGACCAAATGCGCCTRTTCATGGTCGTCTTCGCTTCCGAGTTGCTAMAAMATACTGTTTCCAGAAAGCATAAGAGCATGCCGTATTAAAGGGAATGCATTGTCTCTAATATAACTAGCTGGACCAATTGTGCCTTCTAATGCCAGTGTTCCGATCTACTATAATGAAGCACCTGTTTCCGGAAAGCAAAAGAAGATTAAAGTGCTAGTTTGACCAATTGTGTGTTTTATAGGTCGTCTTCGCTTCCGATCTGCTATAATGAAGCAACTGTTTCCAGTATGCACAACAGGATGCCGTATTAAAGTGAATGCATTGTCTCTAACTAGTTTAACCAATATGAAAGTCTTAGCTTCAGTTCTGTATTGAAGAAACTGTTTCCGCAAATCAAAAGAGGCTACTGTTAAATGTCAATTTTTGTATCTACGTTACTATTAAAATAAAAGGTGTTTTTGTACGTTTATTAATTTCTTGCTATGTTTAGAATCGCTGTTAATAAGATAAAAACTAAAATCGAAGCGAATGCGTATGCGTGCGATTAATTGTTTTGGCGAGAAATATCAGCGTCGCGAGGAGATGCAAAAGTAGGCAATGAGTATGGATGTCATTTTTGACAGAGAAAAATGTTCTTGATTTTGGCTCAGTGAGAGTAAGGTCTTTGGCCATGATGTGCCTCAGGCAGTGAGAGTAAGGTCTTTGGCCATAATGTGCCTCAGGCAGTGAGAGTAAGGTCTTTGGCCATGATGTGCCTCAGGCAGTGAGAGTAAGGTCTTTGGCCATGATGTGCCTCAGGCAGTTTTAAACCCCTAGCGCAGAGTGCCCGGTTAATAGCCGTGGTTCCTTCGAGTGGGTGACTTGCTTTCCGGGGGGTAATGCGGGCTACTCGAATGACATAGTTCTGGTGGAGAGGGTAGCCTTATTAGGTGCCCCCGATCCGGACTATTGGAATGCGACCCTATAGGCCTTAGGGTGAGCGTTCGGGGAAGCCTCTACTATTTCAGGTTGACACTAGCTAGTTGTTGAAGAGAGAAAACTAACAAGGTATTCATAACCACCATTGACTAATGATGTAATCTCAGGGATAAAGCCATAGACAGGACAAGGATGAGGCCCTGGGGTGAAAACCCCTCTGTGAGTCTTAACTGTATCTGTTTGAGTTTAACGGATGAGTAACTTATGTTTTGTTTTTGCATCTCCCGCGCGTATGTGGAACCGCCTTGTCTGTCCACCGGAGTGACCGCATTGTTATGACCCACGGATGAAGGCGGCGATAATGTAAGTTTTCTTGATTATTCCCGCATTAGTTTTTCTATGTTTTTCACTACCGTATTAAAGTGAATGCATTCCCTCTCATATTCTGAGTTAGACCAAATGTGCCTTTTAATGGTCGTCTTCGCTTCCGAGTTGCTATAATGAAGCAATTGTTTCCGGAAAGAATAAGAGGATGTCGTATTACAATGAATGCATTGTCTCTAATATAACTACTTTGACCAATTGTGCCTTCTAATTGCAGTCTTTGCTTCCGATCTACTATAATGAAGCAACTGTTTCCGGAAAGCATAAGAGGATGCCGTATTAAAGTGAACGCATTGTCTCTAATATAACTAGTTTGACCAATAGTGCCTTTTAATGACAGCCTTTGGTTCCGATCTGCTATAATGAAGCACCAGTTTCCGGAAAGCAAAAGAAGATGGCGTATTAATGTGCTAGTTTGGCCAATTGTGTGTTTTATACGTCGCCTTCGCTTCCGATCTGCTATAATGAAGCAACTGTTTCCAGTATGCACAAGAGGATGCCGTATTAAAGTGAATGCATTGTCTCTAACTAGTTTGACCAATTGTGCCTTCTAATGGCAGTCTTTGCTTTCGATCTGCTATAATAAAGCAACTATTTCCAGAATTCTTAAGAGGATGCCGTATTAACGAGAATGCATCGTCTCTAATAGTGCTAGTTTGTCCAATTGTGTATTTTATAGATCTTCTTCGCTTCCGATCTGCTGTAATGAAGCAACTGTTTCCAGTATGCATAAGAGGATGCCGTATTAAAGTGAATCCATGGTCTCTAATATAACTAGTTTCACCAAAAGTGTCTTTTAATGGCGGTCTATTCTTCCGATCTGCTATAATGAAGCAACTGTTTCCAGAAAGAATAAGAGGGTGCCGTATTAAAGTGAATGCATTGTCTCTAATATACTTAGTTTGACCATTTGTGCCTGTTAATGGTTGTTTTCGCTTCCCATTTGCTATAATGAAGCAATTGTTTCCAGAATGCATAAGAGGATGCCGTATTGAAGTGAATGCATCGTCTCTAATATAACTAGTTTGACCAATTGTGTCTTTTAATGGTCGTCTTCGCTTCCCATTTGCTATAATGAAGCAACTGTTTCCAGAATGCATAAGAGCATGCCGTATTAAAGTGAATGCATTGTCTCTAATATTAATAACTAGTTTGACCAATTGTGCCTTTTAATGGCAGTCTTTGCTTGCGATCTGCTATAATGAAGCAACTGTTTCCGGAAAGCAAAAGAGGATGCCGTATTAAAGTGAATGCATCGTCTCTAATATAACTAGTTTGACCAATAGTGTCTTTTAACTGCAGTCTTTGCTTCCCATCTGCTATAATGAAGCAACTGTTTCCGGAAAGAATAAGAAGATTTTGTGAATGCATTCCCTCTAATATTGTCTCTAATATAACTAGTTTGACCAATTGTGTCTTTTAATGGCAGTCTTTGCTTCCGATCTGCTATAATGAAGCAACTATTTCCAGAATGCTTAAGAGGATGCCGTATTAAAGAGAATGCATCGTCTATAATAATGCTAGTTTGACCAATTGTGTGTTTTATTGGTCGTCTTCGCTTCCGATCTGGTATAATGAAGCAAATGTTTCCAATATGCATAAAAAGATGCCGTATTAAAGTAAATGCACCGTCTCCAATATAACTAGTTTGACCAATTCTGTCTTTTAATGGTCGTCTTCGCTTCCGATTTGCTATAATGAAGTAACTGTTTCCAGAAAGAATAAGTGGTTGCCGTATTAAAGTGAATGCAATTCCTCTAATATTCCGAGTTTGACCAAGTGTGTCTTTTAATGGTCGTCTTCGCTTCCGAGATGATATAATGAAGCAACTGTTTCCAGTAGGCATAAATTGATGCTGTATTAAAGTAAACGCATTGTCTCTAATATAACTAGTCTGACCAATTGTGCCTTTTAATGGCAGTCTGCTTCCGATCTTCTATAATGAAGCTACTAATTCCAGAAAGCGTAAGAGGGTGCCGCATTAAAGTGAATGCCTTTTCTCTAATATTCTTAGTTTGTCCAATTGTGCCTGTTAATGGTCGTCTTCGCTTCCCATTTGCTATTTTGAAGCAACTGTTTCCAGAAAGCATAAGAGGATGCCGTATTAAAGTGAATGCATCGTCTCTAATATAACTAGTTTGACCAATTGTGCCTGTTAATGGTCGTCTTCGCTTCCCATTTGCTATAATGAAGCAAATGTTTCCTGAAAGCATAGAGGATGCCGTATTAAGGTGAATGCATTGTCTCTAATATTACTAGTTTGACCAACTGTGCCTTCTAATGGCAATCTTTGCTTCCGATCTACTATAATGAAGCAACTGTTTCCGGAAAGCAAAAGAGGATGCCGTATTAAAGTGAATGCATTCCCTCTAATATGCTAAGTTTGGCCAAATGTGCCTTTTAATGGTCGTCTTCGCTTCCTAGTTGCTATAATGAAGCAACTGTTTCCAGAAAGCATAAGATGATGCCGTATTAAAGTGAATGGATTGTCTCTAATATAACTAGTTTGACCAATTATGCCTTTTTTTTTCAAACGTCATTAAAGTGGCAATTTTCTGCAGCTAGCATAGGAGCCAAAGTGTCAAATTATATCTTAGCAACAATGACACTCACTTTTGCTTCATATACGCAGCAAAAATCATTTGCAGCCACGGCGGCAAATATTAAGGAAACTTGATTAAAATTATTTACAACTTCTGAAGCGGCCTCAGCCACTTCAGCGGGCGTGCATTCGGTGTCTAACATGGCGAAAACTGCAAAATGATTAGTTCCAATGGAAAATATTTTTAGAATATTCGGTAAAACTTACAAAATGCAGCCAGGTTTTGTGACACATCAAATTATTTTTCTGGTTGTTTACATTTCGTCACTAGAGAAACCTTTCCCAGAGCAAACTAAAATAATCACTGAAGCACGATACGCAAATTTAAAATTACTCAAATTTTTAATTAGTGTTAGATTCTTTGTCGACGTTTAAAAAAAAATAGCATATGTTATTTGGAGCTAAAGTGACTTTATGTAGCGCGGCTGGACCTATCTGCCACGCAAGCTCGGCAGTTAAACTCCAGCCTTGCTACATAAAAGTTCACTTTATCTCCTCATAACATAATATACTATTTTTTTCAAACGTCATTAAAGTGGCAATTTTCTGCAGCTAGCATAAGAGCCAAAGTGTCAAATTATATCTTAGCAACAATGACACTCACTTTTGCTGCAT
The DNA here is from genome assembly GCA_025024175.1 of Rhyzopertha dominica. Classification (NCBI taxonomy): domain Eukaryota; kingdom Metazoa; phylum Arthropoda; class Insecta; order Coleoptera; family Bostrichidae; genus Rhyzopertha; species Rhyzopertha dominica. Next base: position 20,401,326 of record QCXZ01000003.1, read on the forward strand.
ATACGCAGCAAAAATCATTTGCAGCCGCGGCGGCAAATATTAAGGAAACTTGATTAAAATTATTTACAACTTCTGAAGCGGCCTCAGCCACTTCAGGGGGCGTGCATTCGATGTCTGACATGGCGAAAACTGCAAAATGATTAGTTCCAATGGGAAATATTTTTAGAATATTCGGTAAAACTTACAAAATGCAGCCAGGTTTTGTGACACATCAAATTATTTTTCTGGTTGTTTACATTTCGTCACTAGAGAAACCTTTCCCAGAGCAAACTAAAATAATGACTGAAGCACGATACGCAAATTTAAAATTACTCAAATTTTTAATTAGTGCTAGATTCTTTGTCGACGTTTAAAAAATAGCATATGTTATTTGGAGCTAAAGCGGCTGGACCTATCTGCCTCGCAAGCTCGGCAATTAAACTCCAGCCTTGCTACATAAAAGTTCACTTTATCTCCTCATAGCATAATATACTATTAATGGCAGTCTTTGCTTTCGATCTGCTATAATGAAGCAACTGTTTCCAGAAAGCATAAGAGGATGCCGTATTAAAGAGAATGCGTTGTCTCTAATATCCTTAGTTTGACCAATTGTGCCTGTTAATGGTCTTCTTCGCTTCCCATTTGCTATAATGAAGCAACTGTTTCCAGAATGCGTAAGAGGATGCCGTATTAAAGTGAATGCATCGTCTCTAATATAACTAGTTTGACCAATAGTGTCTTTTAATGGCAGTCTTTGCTTCCGATTTGCGATAATGAAGCAACTGTTTCCGGAAAGCATAAAAGGATGCCGTATTGAAGTAAATGCATCGTCTCTAATATAACGAAGCAACTGTTTTCAGAATGCATAAAAGGATGGCGTATTAAAATAAATACATCATCTCTAATATTACTATTTGATCAATTGTGTCTTTTAATGGTCGTCTTCGCTTCCGTTTTTTTATAATGAAGCAACTGTTTCCAGAATGCCTAAAAATGCACATGGCTACTAAAAGAGTATAATGGGAGTTCTGTGTGAAGCGGACCGATTTTGTGATGTAGGCGTCGACAGAGGAGCGCTATATGTCGGCCTGTTATTATGAACAGCCTAGTTCGTAGCTTCACAGACTTCTGTTTAACTACTGTAACATAAAGCCTATATAAACAGTTGGCCAAGTTAGTTGATAGCTAGGCAACAAGACTGGCATATGTCAATAATTAATTACTGTATGTTGTTGTTGTTGTTTATCATCTGAATAAATATTATTTCGTTCAGTACTAACGCCCGTACGTATTATAAATACGACGTTACGTTACATGGTGTCAGAAGTGGTTGAAAATTAAAAAATAATCACAAATAAACCTACATTTAAATAATGACAGATGAAAACTTAAGTCGAGCAATCTCAACTGCATGAGCAAAATGGGGTAATGGGAATCCGTCCACCAAAACAAATGACATGTCAAGCACATGGAAAAACTGTTTGACTGGTTTGCCACTGCAATCCAGCTGACAAGGAAACCGAAGAAAGTGTAGGCTGTAACATTTATGACAGTAATAATTGGACCAGAATCATTACAAATCTTTAACTTTAACCCCTCGGAGGAAGGAAAGAATTATATTGCCACAATAAAAAGCAAGTTTGAAGCTTATTTTAGCCCAAAAACCAATGTGTATTTTGAAAGATACAACTTTTTCAAGGCAGTACAAAAAGAAAATGAGCCATTTGACGAATTTGTAACAAAAATCAAAACTCAAGCTAAAACGTGAAATTAGAGACCTGCATGACGAACTACTAAAAGACAAAATTGTATTTGGAATCAGAACAAACCAGGTACCGAGACAGATTATTAACTGAAGATAATTTCCCTTTAGAAAAAGTTGCATCCATATATAGAACTAGTGAACAAGCAACTAAGCAATTACAAGAAATGGAAGTCGCTGGTACTAGTAGAATTCAGCTACTCAAGAAACAAAAATGTTTAGCTAAGAAAGAAGACATATACGACTGTAGAAGATGCAGCACATAAAACGAACGCTTGTCCAGCATTCAACAATAAGTGAAAAATGCGGCAGAAAAGGTCACTTCGCAAGCAAATGTTTTACTAAAACCAAGAAAACAAGAAAAATGTCCGAAAAGAAAGTTTACGCAGTCGAAGATATTTCTGAAAATGAATAAAAAATATATATTAATAGCATAAATCAAAAAGAAAATAAAGGAAAAGATTGGCAAGTAATAATAAAAGTAGGTATGATAAAATTCTCCACCAAACTTGAGACTGGAGCCCAATGTCATGTATTACCATTATGCATTGTGCAAAAAATAGGAGGAGTAATAAAAAACAGCAGCACAAAAGCTCTGCTTAGCTTTACAGACAATCTAATGTTAGTGAATTAACACCTATGATATGAAATACCCAATAACATTCAAAGTTGTTACAGAAAATGTGTCGCCTATATTGGGAAGAATATCCTGTGAAAATTCAGGATTAGTAAGCAGAATAAGAACTCTTGGCCTAGGGTGTCTAAAAAAATTCGAATATGACACCGATCTGATTGACAACTCAAAATTCGAAATAAAGCCACCCAGAACCCACCCACATTCCATAAGAGAGTCTATAAAACAAGAATAATTGGATAAAATGGTAAAACTAGAAGTCATTAATCCTACTAAAGAGCCTACACCAGCTGTTAGTCCCATATAGGAAAGAAAAAAAGGAAAGAAATTGTGTATCTGCATTGATCCTACAGATGTGAATAAGAGTATACTTAGACGTCACTACCCACTGAAGACTATAGAAGAAATAGCAGCAAGAATAGCAGGTTCAAAGTTCTTTACACTACTAGATTGTACCAGAGGATTTTGGAAAATAAAAGTCAGTAAAAGAATTCAAAAATACCTTACATTTACAACACCTTGGGGAAGATATTCATGCTTACGCCTACAATTTGGTTTGTCATCTGCACCAGAAGTTTTTCAAGAAACTATGAATTTTCTACTGCAGGACAGAAAATGTGGAATGCTCTATGGATGATATATTCATTCATGCAAAAACAAGACAAGAATTGCAACAAATTACACAGAGAGTGATTAACAGACTGAAAAATTCAGGATTGAAGCTCAACAAAGAAAAATGTTTTTTCGAAGCAACAAAACTCAAATTTCTTGGACATATAGTTTCAGAAAAAGGTTTGGAACAAGATCCAGAAAAAATATTTGCTATAAAAACGCTCAAAACACCAACAAACAAACAAAAACTGCAAAGGCTACTTGGAATGGTAACATTTAAATAAATTCATTCCTAACATGTCTGAGTTTACAGAGCCAATCAGAGAATTGATTCGCAAAGATGTTAGTTTTCATTGGGATGTTTAACAAGATGAAGCGTTTAAGAAGATAAGAGAAGTTTTGACTTCACCACCAGTATTGAGATTCTTTAATGTCAATGAACCAGCAACAATATCAACAGATGCGAGTTGGAAAAGCCTAGGAGCTGTACTTCTGCAAAATGATCAACCTGTAGCATACGCCACTCGAGCATTAACGACAGCAAAAAAAATTACCCTCAAATTGAGAAAGAAGCTTTAGCAGTGAAGTTCGCATGCAAGAAATTTCACGAATATGTCTACGGTAAAAATTAATCATAGAAACTGATCACAAACCATTAGAAACAATCTTCAAAAAGAGTATACAAGCAGCACCTGCCAGGCTACAAAGATTAGTATTCGACATTTTACCATATTCGTCGAAAATTAGTTACAAACAAGGTGAAGAAATTCCTATTACCGACATACTAAGCCGTGACTGCGATAGCAATACTTTCAAAAGCGAAGATGAAGAAATGTAAGTAATGGTTATTCTAAGAATGTCAAAGAATGCAAAGGAAGAATTAATAGAAGCTACACAAAAAGATTCTCAACTTCAAACTTTAATTACATATATTCTAAATTGATTTCACGAAGAAATTGCAAAAGTTCCTCAAGAGATAAAGAATTACTTCAACTTCCGAGAAGCACTGTTTTCTTAATTTTTTTCTGGATTCTGGATTTTCTGGAGCTTTTGCATATTTGTCTTTAAAAGTAATGTATAATTGTTACATATAAAATTATAATTATTTTTACTCTGCATGAGAGCACAAAAGATATACCTATTATAAGTATTGACCATAATGAATACCGTCAATAGTTATGACAGGAATAACAGTGGAATTAAACACAGCATAAAGTTTTTTAAATCTTTTTTATTAGCGTAATAATGTCCAAAAGACTAACACTGCTCGTCTGCCACATATTTTGATGCACTTCTGAATAGAATTACTCGTTGTCATAAGATTAAAAATCAAATATCAAACGGCTGCTTTTACACAATTGGTCTTTCAAGATATAAACATTCATGTTGATATTAATGACAATAACTGCAATAGATATTGTAATCTTCAACAACAAGTGATACTTAAATCAAGAAAAGAAATATAACATGAAGATATATTATGTTGGAGAAGGACCCTCCTGCTTTGAAGGACCTGGCTGCAGTTGACTGGAGCTGCTTGTGTTATTTCCACAATCATTTGTTACAAACTGCTTCGCAATTTGTGAAGAAAGTGGCTCCTTTTGGTCAACAATTGCCTGAAAAAAATTCCTCATGTGAAACATAAATTTCTATTATTAGCATTAAGCATTCTGAGAATGATGCTATTACTGGTTATAAAATTAATCACACAAATAGTGCTTTATACAGTTTTTACAATTAGTATAATAAAAGTTTGAAACTCCAGTGATATTGAAAGTAATATAAATGCCAGTCATAAAGGAAACAGCGCCACAATTGGCTTATTTCAAATGAAATGGCATGTGTTAAGAGGGGCGTTTACCTAGAGCGAATCGGGTCATTTTAAGCACCTACCGTTTTACATTTTACCGAGTTATTCGAAACTTTTTCGAAGTGAAATTTCGACATGGCAATGACAAAAAATATGGCTACAACGTAGAGTTCGAGTTTTTTCTGAATTTGGTATGGTAATGTAAATATTTGTTGTTAAATTTTGCTTAAAAATGCGTATTTTTGGCGAGCTATTTCTCCAAAACTAAGGCACATAAACGAAAAATTCGAACTCCACGTTGTAGCTACATATTTCTTTGTACACTACCAAAAACATGAGCACGATAAATGAATAAAACCTTTAAAAAAATCTAAAACCGCAAACCCTTTCGCACGAGTCCATCACGAGAGCAGAATGCAAATGCCCATCCCCACCAGGTCCGTCGCGTGGTATCCACTGAACAGTGAAGCTAAGATACAATCCTGTCGGGAATGATCGAGCGGTATACGATCTGTACCCATATGACTGGATTTCTAAGATTGTATGTCTAATTAGTAATTACACGGGACAAGTTTAATGTTAAAAGCTCTTTCACATTAATTTACTGTCTGCCGAAGCAATGGGGAGGCGAAAGGAAAATTGTTATAAAAGTTCCTACAGAAATCATGCAGTTAGAATGAAATGTTATATAGTTCATATTTACAGAAATAAATGGGTTATTCCATATTTTGAATAACCTGGGATAATATCATAGTAAATTACTAATATCATGCTTACTTTTTTATGCACACCCTACAGTTAGCAATTTTGCGAATATTAGTTTAGCCCGTCTGTTGCTCGCACGATCTTTGCGCGATGTCAACGTATCGGCTACCCTTTTACGTCCCATGTCCCGCTGGTAATATGGGTTGCATAGTTTACATTTCTGCCCGATTGCTCCAAGTAAATGCCCCTCTTAAATGAAATTTTTTATTTCTGTTTTATTTGAAACAAATAATTCGTCAATAGGTTGACCAAGATATTTCATAATCTCCTCAGACTCTCCGATCAAGAGTTTTTTGTATGTAATACCAAGTCCAAATGTTTCATTTTTTCTTTTAGTCGAACAGAAATTTATTTGCTTGGTTATTTTGTAACAGAAACTCTGTCACAAACAGAAAACCAACGAAGCAAATTTTCTGTTTGATGTAAAGAAAAAATAAAACAAAAGGACGAGGTTTTACATACAAAAACCCTGGAMCGGAGAGTCTGAGGAAATCTTGGTTAACCTATTTAGATTTTGATTTATTTCAATTTTTTTTATCCTAATCATATCTAATATCAAAATCTGTATGTCAATAACAAGTGGAAGATTTGCCGAATAAGAAAAGTGAAGTCAACAGCATGCGGAAGTTAACTTTACAATTTTGTTTACTATATAAATGAGTTTTAGTTATTAGGATTATTAAAAAATAGGCATCAGAGAGATAAAATAGGGGGTAAATATTGCAATTATTTTAATGGGTTAGCAGGCATAAAGAAGAAATGAAAAAGTATTGCCAGCCTTGACCAAATTTGAACTTGGGACCTTTTGAACACTAGTCAAACGCTCTACCACTGAGCTAATGCTACTGAACGCCATCCGGCGCATTMGCAGCTGAATTACTAGTTGCTTATTATTTACAAGCTTCGGGGCTTCATTCGCTGCGGTGGCCACATTATGACGACCAGCAGCTAATTACAACCTAAGTATATATATATACAGAAAGTTAATTATTGCCTGAAATTTGTTTTTAATAACCGTCGATGATATTAACTTTCTCTATATTGCAATTATTGTCATCCAGTTCCAAGCTATATTTACAGTTTCAAGTCTGTAGTTCATCAGGAAGTTAATTAAAATCGATTACAAAATTTGTACCAGACCAAACAAAACACAAAAACGAGTTAATAAAAACACTGGCATAGTTCTTTTTCATTGGCCAACCATTTGTTACTTAATAAGCATGCTACCAGTAATGGCTAATGATAATTAAACTTTTCAGAAATCTTAGACATTCACAACATCAGATCTCTAACAGAAATAGTGTAAATAATCAAAAATAACTCATGTAACTAATAAGAGTTAGGGCTTTAATGCATGCAAAACAATAAAAAGACACTCTTATGTTAAATTATTAAATTAAACTAAAATTACGCATTTGATATCCCTGAAAACAACAAGCAAAAAATTCATTACCATACATCATCAAAAAGGAATGTTTTTTTAAGAGGTTCTAACAATGTTATTGCTCACCTGTATGTTTTTTATATCTTTCATGTCGGGATGCAGAAAAGCAGCACTTCCCTCTGAAGAAGCCAAGGATGCCGAAAGAGGYGAAGAATGTGGACTCAAACCAGCTGCTATGCTAGTTCTGTCATTGACTGTCGCATTAACCTCGTGACAACTACTTGTATCTGGAGAATATATATTTTTGCACCCAAAATGCTCCACTTTTTGCCATAAATCTAATATGTTCTCTTCCAAAGCCTTGTTGATTGATAATTGGGCTTGATATTTACTCTCTACTGCCTAGGAAAAAAAATAGCAATAAAGTAATTTTTAATAACGGTATACCACGACACGAACCTCTAACTTTTCATAATATTCTTCTTTAATTTCATTCATCTTGCGCTTCAACATGGAAAATGACTCTTCATTATGAACTAAAGTTTGCTCGAGCTGCATGATTCTAGTCTTACATGCCTCCAAAGATGTAATTTTTGATTCCAACTGTTGTGTAACACCTGCGGAAGAAAATTAATAAATTACCAACATGACCATGTAAAGATTTGCATTTTTAATATGTTTTGTAGAAGTTCATACAAACACTGCTTGGTTTCTTGTGTTTAATAGTAAGAAGGAGTAAGAGGGTGATTGCTTTCAGCATCCATCATTAAGATTACTATGTTTTCAGAAAAACGCTCTCTCTTATCGACAAAAAATTCATATAAATAATTCATCTGATATTTCGATTACACCCGTAATCTTTGTCAAAGAACAGAACCTCCAGAGATGGGATATGTGATGAACTGTATAGGACTACACCACTGTAGGAATCTTAATTTATAATTACAACTTTGCAAACTTATTTCTAAAAATAACATTAAATTCATTAACCGTTTACTTTACATTTAAGAAATGGATGGTGAAAATGTTCTATAGATCTAATGTGTTCAATCACACATAGGACTGCATAAAGAAACAATATTCAATATATATTATGTTAGGCAAATTCAGAAGTATTCACAGTACTCTGCTTTGATGTGTTATAGGAATAGAAAGTATAGGAGTTTCACTACTTACTTTTCAATTCATGAGCATATGACTCCTTTAGATATACTAGTTCCTGATCAGATTTCCTCAGCAGAGGGAGTTCTGTCAACCTCTCTTGATATCTCATATGCAATTCCCCAAAAAGTAACAATTCCCTGTTAACTCTCTCCAACTCCGTTTTCACTTTCGCTCCTTCACATACTTGCTCTATTGCAACCTATAATTAACAATAATAGAAATACAAATGATAACTAAAAAACACCTACTAAACCTTTGCTTCTGCAGTGGCATCCAAAAGTGCAGCATCTGCTGCTTGCCATTTTTTATCCAATTCAATACAGTTGTTTTCTAGGTTGCTCAGTTCTTCTTTGAGATCTTCGTTATGACTACGTAATGTCTTACATTCTTCTTCTAACGTTTTGCAATAATTTTCCCAATACAGCATTTTCTCCATTGCCTCTTTTTCCATCATGAATTTTTCCTTTTTAATGGACTCTAATTCAATCTTCAGACTATCAATATCACGCTGCTGAAGCTGAACTTGATCTCTCTAAAAAATATTACTCATTACTAACTACTCAAAGTTGTTTAATAAGAATATTTGCATTTCTATAGAAAGTAGAAGCTATTTCATTTTTATATAAGAAAACAAGCATGTAAAAGTTGTGAAGGATTAACAAAAATAAACGAGGATGAATGCTTTCAGCGTCCATAATATAAGATAATATTTTCCCGCAAAGATCGCTGTCTCTTGAAAATTAAGACCTATAGTTAAAAATCAAACTCACGTTTTTAATTTCTGTATTGGGTAAGTGCCATGTAAAAATGTTATGACATATGACCTATATTCTGTAATGAATATGTACAGATAAATTATGCAATAATCCAATGTCGTCTCCACTTTTTATTAAAGAAATATTAACATGGCAAAGTGCTTTGGGCTAAACAGCCAACACAGTGCAAGATAATAAAAATAACAGTTTATTGCCCAACAGTTACCCAATTACACTACAAAGTACAGAGAGAACAGAAAAAAGAAAGACAGAAAAATAATATTGATTCGCTATAACTTGTGACTGCAAATCCAGACGGCGATCTAAATTTAATCTAAGTAGCGTAAAATTAATATCAAAGGCATAATTGAGGAATCGGTCAATGTTATTGCACATTATGTTTGTTCTACTGGCTTTACAGTAAAAAGTAGTGCCTAGATGCAATTCGAGATGCAACAAAATTTATTTTAGCCAGCATTTCAGCAGTKAACTTGATTATGTAACAAACCATATAACACTAGAGATACAAATGTTATAAATACCACATACTATGGGGAAACAATAAAAATTATTTTTTTATTTACGAAAAAGCTTGAAAAAGATTTACGCAAGGATACCTGCTTTCTGTCTAATGTTCATTTTTGATTCGTAGATGATATTTAGTGTCTTTTTAAAGCAAAACAAGTCGATCTCATCAATTTTCTAGCTTTTAATTATTCGTTACATCCATCTATAAATTTCAGTTATGAAAAAGATTAGCAACAGCATCTCTTTCATAAATTTGTTAATTAAATATAATAAATCATATCCATATTTTAAAACCACTGAATACATATCATCTTTAAAAAAAAAATTAATTAATATATAATGATGTTTTGTTAACATGACCCTAATATAAATACATTCAATAAGCTCACAATATTTTAAAAGTGTATCGTTAAGATTATACTGTAAATCTTTGATAATGAAAAATTCTCTATGGAATACTTTATAAACAAGAAATACTTTCTTCATGAAATGTGTATTTTCTTGATTATACTTTTCTTTTTAACACCAAAAGTTAATATTGCGAATCAAAGCTGGGCAAACTACTCACAAAAAAGTAGTTAAGTGCATCCTACAGTTATTCTTGATGCCAAACGATTTTATCTACTGCATAATCAAACTACTTTTGCGAGAAGGTTTTTAAACTATTAGTTAGGTTCTACTTAGTGTGAAATAATAAATAAACTAACTTTTCAACCACTTCAAGAATATTTAAATGCAAAAAAAAGGATTAGTAAAACATTGTTTTTCATATTTTTTTTAAATAAGTATAAAAAAATATTTTCTGTTAGCAACAAAAATACTCTCTAGGTTATAAAAAATATTATCAAGATCTTATAAACAATTATTTCATTGACTTCAATTTTTTTTGACCTTGATAATGGAAGCTATAATGACTATGAACGTCTCAAGGCTAATGCTGCAGGATGTGATCATATCTCTTTACAGATGTTTAAAATCTGTTTTCCTGTAATTAAAAAATATATAGTGCACATCATCAATAGCTGCATTGAACAAAGCTACTTTCCTAAAACGTGGAAAATTGCAAAAGTAAACAATCCGAAATCTCCTGTGTAATTTACATCCTATTAGTCTTTTACCCGTAATGTTGAAGGTAATGGAAAAGGTATTACTTAAACAAATATACAGGAATGTAGAGAATAACATTTTATCATCATATCAATCTGGTTTTTGCAGAGGGTTTAGCTCAACCATAACTCTTTAAAATATGACTGATAACATATTAAGTGCTCTTGACAAAGGACTAGCTACCTTAATGGTTTCGCTGGACTACTCTAAAGCATTTGATAAAATAGATCATGAATTAATGTGCTCAAAATTGAAATACAGGTACTACGGATTTGACTATGTCAGTGTTGCCTTGTTTAAATCCTATCTGACTGATAGAAATAATATGTTTTTATTAATGGCACATGCTCAACATTTGGTGAAGTTATATCAGGCGTTCCACAGGGTTCCAGACTCGGACCCCTGTTTTTTATTATATACGTGTCAGAGGCAACAAAAGTAATAAAATACTCACATCTACAGTCTTATGCAGATGATACACAACTATTATTTTATTTTGACCCTGAGCAATCGGAACACACAACTCGTAATGTGAATGATGACTTGGCTGCAATTGAGTCATATTATATTCACAATCTTAACCTTCGTCGTACCAATCGGGGTACAAACGTCCCCAAGCGAGCATTTTTTACTGGATTATCGTTAATTTGAATATATGCGTCTTGAGGATTTTATTTATTGTCAACTAAAGTCTAAGCAACAGTAAGCTACAATTATATTATAAGAAGCTTTAATGGTTATTTCATGTAACTATACTTCTAAGACGTTACAATGAGCGGTGCATGCGCATTTACACTGCTAACAGCACTTAACCTATATTTCTGTTTGGATCTTGAGGTACTTACTTGCTGTGACTTGCTAGAAGACGACAGTGTGATAGTTATTCGTATAATTACTTACTATTTATTAATAATAATGTGGAAAAACATTAAAGTGCGGAATTCTGCAAAGCTTACGGATGCTGAATTGCAGCAAATTGTGGATGCATTAGATGATTCGGATGAAGGTATTCTTGACAGTGATGAAGACAGTGACGCTGAACKGGAAAGAGAAGATAGTGAACCAGATGATATTACGTTTGATATGTTTAAAGATTCATCAAACTTCCATCACCAGCAAAGTAATACCGAAGATAATTAAGTTCAGTCGGAAATGGCTACTCCGTTTTACACATCTAAAGATAACACAAAATGGAGTAAAATGCCTTTTAAACAAGTGCGTCGCGGTAGAGAAAATATAATACGAAAAAGCCCGGTCTCAATGAATATAGTTGCAACATTTCTTCAGAATTAGATGCATTCAACCTATTTTTAACAGAGGAAATATTTGATATTGTCATTCAATGTACTAATAATAGAGCACAACAGGTATATGTTTTTATTCATTTTAAGTTTATGATTAAACTTACCTTTTTTTATTGTGTTTAGATATTTCAGTTATGGAATGAAAACAATCCTACTAAGCCCCAACGTGTTTGGGAACCTACTGATAATGTAGAAATTAGAGCCTATATTGGTCTCCTGATAATTTTGGGTGCTCTGCAAGCTACTAATGAACCAACAATTATGTTGTGGTGCACTAAAAAAGGTTATGCTCGTCCAATCATTTCTACCACAATGTCTCGCACCAGATTTCAGTTTATTACATCATTTCTTCCATTCGATAATCCAACAACACGAAATGCTCGAAAAGAGCCTGATAAGTTGGCAGCTATAAGAGAGGTATTTGATATTTTTGTTGGAAATTTTAAAAAGGCTTATAATCCCGAGACACATTACAGTGGACGAGCAATTGGTGTCGTTTAGAGGACGTTGTTCGTTTAGAGTATATATGAAAAGCAAACCGGACAAATACGGCATTAAGATCTGGGCCGCAGCTGATAGTGTAAATGCATACACTCTAAACATGCAAACGTACCTGGGCAATAGCAATAATGTGGCAGAGAAAAATCAAGGAGAAAGAGTTGTTCTTGACATGATCAATTTTCTTGGATTCGGATATGGTGTAACAACTGATAACTTCTTCACAAGTTTACCACTGGTAAATAAGTTATTGGAAAAGGGTTTAATGCTTTGTGGTACTTTGAGAAAAAATAAGCAATGTATACCAGAAGAACTATTACCCAAGCCTTACAAACCAGTTTATTCGAGTATGTTTACGTTTACAAACATACATACAATGGTGTCTTATGTTCCAAGCAAATGCAAAGCTGTTATATTGTTATCGTCAGAACATCGGGACGATAAAGTTTCCGGAGAACAAACTGATTATAAACCCGATATTATACTACACTATAATAAAACTAAAGGTGCAGTGGATACCACCGACAAAATGGCTAAAGAATATTCTTCTCGACAAATTACCAACCGCTGGCCAATGGCAATTTTTGGACAACTGTTAGATGTTGCTGGTATAAACGCTTTTATCTTATGGGGGATAAAATGTCCAGGAAAAAAGGTAAATGTAAAGACAGCAGAAGAAAATTTTTGCTGGAGTTGGGTGAAGCGCTTGTCAAAGAAAATATTTTATGGCGATACAAAACCAACAAATCAATGCACGCAGAACTTAGGAAGTCGATCATAGAATTATGTCCAGAAGTAGAACAAACAAGTGGAGAACCTGATGCTAAGCAACTTACTTGTGGTCGATGTTATCTATGTGAGCGGAGAAAATATCGTAAATCCAGACAGATGTGTTCCAACTGCGAAAAATTTGTGTATGCATCACACTCTTCTAAACAAATAACATGCATGAAATATCAGAGCAGGAACATCCAAATAGTAACATAATTCTTACTTAATCTTATTTTTTTTTGTAATTTGAAAAAGTTACCTAATACTTCATATAGAGTGTAAAAATTATATTATTAAACGTTATACCTCTTACAATATATATATATATATATATATATATATATATATATATATATATATATATATATATATTATTTATTAATTAAAGGAAGTAGCGGTCGTAGATATCAATATTTATATTTATTTTGGGGTTTATTCGACCTTAGTTTGGTTTAAAGAATACTCTTTTTTCCAACGTCAAGCTTTCGACTGTATTCAAGTCTTCGTCAGGACTTCTACAAGCAGTTTACAATTTTTATATACAAAATATTCTTAAATTACTAATCAACAATTATGTACTTACAGGAAATTTGAGATTATGCAATTTCTATGATATTATGTTCTATATTTATATAATCCTGGTATTCAATGAAAAAAGGAACGAAAAATGTAACATATTTTTGAAATTCAAATTCTGTCAAATTCAAACTTAAAACAATTTCAAGACTACAAAAACAATATTACCAATACATCAATATGACCAACTAGTACATCACATAAATAACTACGTTTTTTATTATATATTTTTTTTATTTGTTAAATTTATAATTTAATGATCTATTCTTTAATTTATATATATCAGAAACAAACAGACTGCAATTTTGAATATACTAAATATGTTAAGTTAGTGATAGCAAATATGTATATATATTACTGAGTTGTTTTGTGTCTGATTTTTTTATTTATAGAATTTTTAGTCTTTTGTATTTGAAACATTTCCAAAATCAACCTTTTGTTATAATTACTTTCAATTTCTAAAATTTTTACGTCTTCCCAACAGATAGAATGATTGTTATTGACAACATGTGTTGTAAGAGCGCATCTGTCTCTTTTTTTATTAACATCACTTTTATGTAAGGAAATTCTACTTTTTAGCCATTGAGAAGTTTGTCCTACATATGTGCTATCACACCCTTCACACTTTAAGGCATAAACGACATTAGACTGATAATTTTTATGAGTTCTAGATTTTAATTTGCTAAATAAATTATATCCCCTTTTAACATTTCTGACTGCAATTTTTACATTTTCTAATTGAAAACTTTTTATTAATTTACTTGTTAGTCCTGTAATATTTGGAAGAGACCCAAATTTATCTAAATCTTTAACTCTTGTGTCTTGTACTATTACATTATCTTGAATAATTTGTTGTTCCAAATTGTTAGCAGTAGTTGAAAATAGAATTTTGTTAACTAAACCCTTAGGATATTTATTTWGTAATAATAAATTTTGTAATTTTTTTAAATTTTTGTTTAAGAAATTTGGATGTGATATAATTTGAATTCTTTCTTTCATCTGTCTTATAAAATTTAATTTTATTTTAATAGAATGATCAGACAAGAAATTTATATATTTACCGGAAGTTGTAGGTTTCTGGTACCAGTCTAATATAATTTTGTTATTATGTCGTATGACCATAGTATCCAAAAAAGGTACGCCATTATCAACCTCTCTCACTATTGTAAATTTGATATGTTCATTGAATGAATTGAAAGTAGTTTGAATTTGGTCTATGCAGTCTGTTGGTATTACTAAAACAAGATCATCTACAAATTTTTTAATAAAAATAATATGAAAAGGTAATTTTGGTATACACACATCAAGAAGAAAATCCATAACATATTGAGCTAAAATCGGACTAAGGGTTGAACCCATAGCACAACCAAAAACTTGTTTGTAATAAGTGTTTTCATATGTAAAATAATTATTTTCTAAAACAAAACTTATCATTTCTAAAAACAGTTTTTTTCTTTTTGTTACTATTAATTTTGGGCATTGAAAATATTGATCTATCACAGGCCAATGTTCATTAATTACCTCAATCACTAATTCTTTGGAAATATTACCAAAAAGATTTATCACATCTAATGATATAATTTCTTGATTTGGAGGTATTATTACATTTTTAACAGACTCTACGAAGGCAAACGTGTCTGCTATGTAGTACCTGTTATTTTTGTCATAGGCCGTCGTTAGAATATCACATAACAATTGTGCAATGTGAGTCATTGGATTTTGTATACTAGATACTATCGGTCTTAATGGTACATTAGGTTTATGTATTTTTGGGTTTCCGTATATTTTTGGACTCACTGAATTATAAATTTTACGTTTCTTTGCTTCTTCTTTGCTTAAATATTCTACTCTTTCTAATTGCTTGAAAAAATCATTACATTTTGTTTGGATAGTAGCAGTTGGGTCATTTTTCAATACCACAAAATTATTAGTATCTGATAGCAGTTCCATCATTTTTTCTTGATATTGTTCTTTCTTCATTACTACAGTTACCCCTCCCTTATCACTATTTAGTACTACAATATTTTGGTTGCGCTTTAGAAAACGTTCTGCTTCTTTATACAGAATGTTTAAAGGGTCGTTTACCTGTTTATTTTTATGTATATAGCTAGTAATTATACTGGTTAATTTGGCTCTGTATAAGTCTCTACGTTCTTCTGTAATTAGGGCAAGAAGACTTTCTATATCTGCTACCAATTTGCCTATATGAATATCTTTAACTGCTGTTTTGAAACAAAATTTTGGACCAAGGGCTAATACTGTTTTAACGTTTTCTGGTATTTCGGTATTCGACAAATTAGTAAACCATTTATTAGGTGTACTAAATTGTAGGTTTTGATTTTGCTTTAGTTTTTCAAATTTGTTTATGTTATTGGTTTTCGTAATATAAAATGTCTTATTAAATATTATTTCTTGCCTTCTTTCATACTCTTGAATAATGTGATATGGTAGAATCTGTTGCAATCTTGAAACTGTATCTATTCTGATTTTTGAATTTTGACTAATTTGAAAATTTACATTACTTATTTCTAAGTTTAATATTTTAAGCTTCAACCTTAAATTAAAATCCGCGATTTTCTTTTGCACGCGTTGGCTTCCCTCTTCAAATAGTCCCTGTAGGACAAACTTCTCAATGGCTAAAAAGTAGAATTTCCTTACATAAAAGTGATGTTAATAAAAAAAGAGACAGATGCGCTCTTACAACACATGTTGTCAATAACAATCATTCTATCTGTTGGGAAGACGTAAAAATTTTAGAAATTGAAAGTAATTATAACAAAAGGTTGATTTTGGAAATGTTTCAAATACAAAAGACTAAAAATTCTATAAATAAATAAAAAATCAGACACACAACAACTCAGTAATATATATACATATTTGCTATCACTAACTTAACATATTTAGTATATTCAAAATTGCAGTCTGTTTGTTTCTGATATATATAAATTAAAGAATAGATCATTAAATTATAAATTTAACAAATAAAAAATATAATAAAAAACGTAGTTATTTATATGATGTACTAGTTGGTCATATTGATGTATTGGTAATATTGTTTTTGTAGTCTTGAAATTGTTTTAAATTTGAATTTGACAGAATTTGAATTTCAAAAATATGTTACATTTTACGTTCCTTTTTTCATTGAATACCAGGATTATATAAATATAGAACATAATATCATAGAAATTGCATAATCTCAAATTTCCTGTAAGTACATAATTGTTGATTAGTAATTTAAGAATATTTTGTATATAAAAATTGTAAACTGCTTGTAGAAGTCCTGACGAAGACTTGAATACAGTCGAAAGCTTGACGTTGGAAAAAAGAGTATTCTTTAAACCAAACTAAGGTCGAATAAACCCCAAAATAAATATAAATATATATATATATATATATATATATATATATATATATATATATACACTGTTATTGTATTTCCAACAAAAAATATTACTTCAAACAACAAAAACTGCAAACTCGTAGTTGGGGTAGAAACGTACCCCACGGTATTCCGTGTAACTTATTAGGCACGGTACGACGAAGGTTAAACTAAATGTTGACAAAACTGTTGCTTTACTGTTCTATTCTGCAGCTAGAAGGCCGCTTGTCCAAACCGGATTATTACTGCATGTAAACAACAGACCTGTAAGTATTGCGAATTGTGCAAAAATTTTGAGAATACTTGTGGATGATAATCTTCGATTCAGAGAACATTCCAAAATCATAATTACCAATGTTATATTCAATTACGATTACTCTTTATAAAAAACACATTAAATTTTAAAATAAAAAAGAAAATTTGTGAATCTTTGACTCTCTCGTTGTTCAATTACGGTTTATTAGTATTTTATCCCTATTTAGATAATTCTACAAGACGCAGGTTGCAATTAGTGCAAAACACTTGTTGCAGGTATATTTATCAGTTACGAAAATTTGATCATGTTAGTTCGAAAATTGCAGAGCTTGGCTGGCTGAAGCTCAACCTTCGGTTTCATTTTCGCATGCTGTGTTTTCTTTTCAATCTTTTGTGTTCAGGATCTCCCTGTTACCTTAAAGATAAGCTTATATTTAGGCATTCTGTGCATGAGGTAGCTATTCACGGAAAAACATTAACAATGCCGCGTCACTCCACATCTTGTTTTCAACGCAGTTTTACATATAACAGTATAAAATTATATAATTCTTTTAATAATGAGTTTATTCCGGGTCTTAAATTTCATACGTTAAAAAAAATATAAAGAAGAAGCTTTGTCATTTTAGTGAATGAACTATACTTAAAACTCAATAATACGTGCTTCAAACTTCTTTTCTCTCTTTCTTTTCTTCTTTTTTTTTCTTTCTTTTTTGTCTCGTTTCTCTTCTACATTTTCTATGCTCCACACTCATTATTCTCCTTCATATCAGCAGGGTTAAGTATAAGAGTAGCCTTAGGCTACACTTCGCCCTGTTGGATGAAATTTATATATGTCTACAGCCATGCTAATTTAAACTATGTACTTTTTTTTCTTGTAATAATAAAGGCGATATTATTATTATTATTACTTTTGATGATCACTAATAAAGGTACCGATACCCGAAAAGTACTGGATATCCGATAAGCACATAATATACAATAAAAACTAGTTACGAAGTGATTAAAGTAGTAAAAAATTAATGTAATAATGCGCAATTAAATAGATTATTTGTGTAGTGAACACTGCCAGGTGCTAGGTAGCGCATATAAGTATGTGCCAGCGTCACCTTGGATATTAATGTTGTAGTTAACTGCTGCCCAGCTCTGTTTCCAGTACTCACCAATGCAGAATTATGTTCTTCAAAAACCCTTGTGTTTCTCGCATCTGCTAATAAACGTCTGTTCCTGATAGCATGGATCTCCCGTCTGTGGCGTTCAAACAGCAGCTGCTGATGCAACAATTGCAAATGGTCTTTCCAAATTTTACCACTCTCCCTATCACTGCTTTGTACGGCAACTTCAATGTATCTTAAATTGATAAGAATTTATTTAGTCACTGCAAGGATGTTACAATTTATGTTACCTATCCAGAATTTCATGAATGGAGATGTAAGAGTAGCACTTTTCCTGGTGCATTACTAATGGTGCAGGACTCGGTGAAGGACTAGGTTTTATATCTGCATTTTCTAAAGAAGGAAATATGCTCAGAAACAGATGTTCATAGGGCATTGGCCAAAAATTCTCAGTCTGTGTTTCACTTGAAGTCGTTTGCTTTAGTTTTGTTATATCTCCTTTTCCTACATAGCTAACTCCGTTGGAAACTATATCACCAACAGTTTCTTCATCCGTTTCAGTTAAAGCCTTGGTATCATTGCCTTTGGCAGGTACAGCGTGACTTTTTTTCATTTCAGGGCAAGAATTTGCCCTGCGCACCTTTGGTTCATTAGGGCATGGTTCACCTGTAACAATTATACCGATTACAGTGACCATGATATGTCTGTAATTTTATATATTTATTTATTAAAGAAAAGATAAAAACTGTTCAAAATTGCCACACTGTCTTGTATTATCTGTTGCATTTAATTTTAAGAAATTCACCGAAATTGGTATTTTTCCAACTGCTCGATGCCTATTTTCGAAAGTGTTAGAATCATTTCTTCATGAGTATCTGTTTATACCGAATTTATTTAAAATAACCTGGTTTGCCTATTACAAACAGATAGCAGCATATATACTGACTTCACAAAGGCATTCAATACTGAAATAAACAACTTGAATTGGTTCAAATCATGCAAACCAAACAAAAAATAAAATGGAGAAAAGTGCAAAAAGTTCTGAGATTTTATACAAAACCAAGTCAGTTATTTTAGTTACTATCTATGAAAGCACCCATTCAACAACTTTGTCATAAATTGTTTCCTAACTTACCTACCAATATTTATAATAACCGTATCAATATTAGACATCTTTATTTCTATAATAAATATAATGACTTGCCAATCGCATGGCAACATAATAAAATTGTATACTATTTCTGTGATTACATTACCGTGGGATCGCCAAGTCAATATATTTGTTATAGAAATAAAGATGCCTAATATAGTCAATTCCATTTCTATAAAACCAGTGTTTAAAACTCAATGTTGGTAAGCCTTTGCAATCTAGGGTTATTAGTTACATCATTATACTAAGACTAATCATACATGCTCACTAGACGAATGCATTGTTGCCCGGTAGGCACATGACGTCGCAACGTGACTATGTGCTATATTGTAAAATGTAAGAAAATGTAGTCACTTAGGATTATAGTTATCAAATTATCGCCTTAGTCACAGAATGACATCATTCACCAACGTTGCCTGATTATTCCTAGTATTATGAATTACATGATTGGTATAGTTTTTAAAATGTAAAATTTATTATTTTGGCATACATCATTATTGACTATTAATTTCAAGAGGGGATGTGTTGTGGCGACATCTCCCACAGTTATTCTGAATTCTCACCATCATATAAGTGGCACACACGGTTCAACGCAGCTACATGCAGAGCGTGTTGCTAGCTTTTTAGTTAATTAATTAATTTGTCATCCTCATGTCAAGTTCATGTAAAAAAATTAGTTCATTATTAAACATATTTGTTGTMTGATTAAYCAGTGTTTTCCTCCACAKCAAAGTAACGAACAGTGTATTTAACTAAAATGAATTAAAACGTGTAGTGACCTCATTATGGCACAAGTTTGTTCTGCCTACCGTCATCCTTTTATGACCTACCTCGGAAACTTGTATAATAATTACTAAATGAAGATGGTAATCATTTAACTGACCGTACGTAACCTCAAACAAGCCAAAGTAACTAGATTCATAATAGTCTGGTTAACACCCAAAGTTTTTTAAATATTTACACTAGGGAGTGGTTTTATAGAAATAGAATACACTATATTAGTGCTGATGTAGGTGTCGGCCATTTTTCTGTGGTATGTCAAAGTTCTGGATCAAAACAAACCTAGTTGCCATAACGGAGTTCAGTGTTGGGTGCAATTTTGTAGCTTTAAAAGAATATTTAGAAGTGCTACTGTGTATATTTGAGTAGCTTACACTTCTTCGCTTTACTTAACAAGTATTACAGACCAAAACTACATTAAGTGAAAATGTATTGTTGAAAAGCTTAACATACACTAAGTACACTCCATCTGATTAGAAAAGAATACAGGAGCGTCATCATTTGCATGCGCGATTTGCACGTCATAACCAGTGTCGCCATCGTTAATAGGGGTCAGTTAATAGGTTGCAGTACAATATGCAGCACACAGCAAAATAGAAGGATATATTATGCAGACAAAACACTAATAATAAAGAAACCATGCTGTATAAACAGTAAATACGAAACGCGCTAATAAAAACACACACTCTGACCGTCTACTCCAAACGAAACGCGAACATTTAATTGGACGAATGCTAGCATGCCACTGAATGGTATCGTTATCTGGCAACGGTTGGTGTCGCGTGCGAAAAATGGTTTGCGTGCATGACGTCATTGATGATGCCCTGTGTTCTTCTCTATTCAGATAAAGTATACATGTGTAGCACATCACCATTTACAAGTTATACGAGAAAATTGTAACGTTTGTGTATGTTTGAGTGGTTTACTTTCCTTCGCATTATTTATTAAGTATATTACAAACCAAAATTACATTTAGTCGCAATACAAGTTTCTCTCTCATTATAATGAGAACATTCAAGGGGGACCCAACCCATTACCATTTTCTGGTACAAGATGTAAAATGTAATACCTTACACACATACTTAGTGTATGTTAAGCTTTTCAACAATGCATTATAACTAAATATAATTTCAGTTTGTAACACTTGACAAGTAAAGCAAAGGAGTGTAAGCTACTCAAACATACACAGCAACACTTTTAAAACTAAAAAATTTGCTCCAAATGGTGAACTCCCTTACACATGTAATGACAACTTGGTTTGTGTTGATCCAAGATCTTGATGTAAACAGGAAAATGGTCGACATCTACATCACACTATTATAACGTATTGACTATATTGATATGGTCATTAAAATGTTGGTAGGTAACTAAAGGCTCGTGTTCACGGGTCAATTTTAGCCGAGCGACTGTTGAATCGAAAAGGCATCAAAATCAAATTGAACATGTAAACCACCTTTCGACTTGGCCGTTCAATTAAGTAAATCGATTGGACTAAAGTAGAAAGAGTATCTACTTTCGCCGAACGACTGTAGCCGAATGTACATTGATCGGCCTGCATCGAAAGTGTAAAGACCTTTTCGGCTTGCCAAAACAAGTAGTGCATACAGATTTGTTTGTGTTTTGCCGGAGAACTTCTTTCAAACCTTCAAAAAAAATTTTAAAAGAGTAATCTTATTTTGATGCCCCATATAAATTTCATCTTAGAATCCAAGGCCTAGTCCACCAATGCTGCCAGGCTGCAACCATCTGTCTTTTTCTTTTTTTCTTCTTTTAGCTTAGTTAGCTCTTCTCGTAACATAGAACACACTTTCCACCCCTAAAGCACAGATACTTGCTCTGATAAGTTCTCTGGACGCCATTTTGTGTAACGAGTAACACTGTCAAATCAGTCACAGCCGAAATATGTAAACCTTTCACATTCAACCCGCATCGAAGCGATTCAAATCGTTCAACTAAATCGACCTGTGAACAAGCACCTTTAGGAAACAATTTATGACAAAGTTGCTAAATGGGTGCTTCCATAGATACTAACTAAAATAACTAACTTGGTTTTATATAAAATTTCAACTTTTTGTGGTGAAAGGACTGCACTGCAAGACTTGCATTTTCGTACCTTTTATGTTTTTGGTGGGATCTTTTTTTTAGGTAACATTTCTTCTATTTCAACTATGTATTTTCTTAAAAGCCCACTCCCTGTCTCTATTGGTTTTTCTCAGAAGCCTTGATGTGACAATTTTTGACAAGTATGGACGGTCAGTGTTTTTAAGTCGATCCAAAAAAATGACAGAAATTCAGGGATGTTTGAGTTTTTCCTTCCTTCTTAGGTTAACATGGACTGAATTAGGCTTTTTAAGATTACGTCATCCAATACGGCGTCCAGGGGGCAAAAAGCGCACGCATGGGACGCACTTGCGAAACCCTGGAAACGGACGCGTGCTGATAGAGTTGGGTCCTTCATGACCAAGTCGTTCAAATTGAATGACTCATGCCTTGATTTGGCTCACAGCTAATGAATCAGCGTCGTTCGTGCGTCGTACATGGTTAACGGCTGACGACAGCACACGACGAGAAAATAGCATGACAGCATATTTATATACTGTGGCGAGACAGGAGACACCGCTGTCACTTTCAATTCACGATCCTTATGAACGACTTGAATGATCCGAATCTACGCGATTGATTGAACGATTTGAATTGAATCGAATGTCACAGCTCTAGTGACTGACGTTGGCATTAAGTAATGGGGTTTCTATGACAGCGCGCTAGAAGCTGCATCGTTTTGAAATTTGTCCCCTGGCAGTCGCTCAAAAGTCACGTGTTCTAAAAAGCCTAATGCAAAATTTGAAGTTTGTGTGACTGCTAGAAGTAATTTAGAATTTTTAATGATCGATAAATATGTCAGTGACAAAATTAAAGAACTTTGATTGGCAATAGTTTTGTAAACTAAAGGTACAAATAGTACTTAATTTGGGAATATAGCTTGTTATAGTATGTCCTCTTGGTGACTCAAAATTCAGGCTTCTATCTACAACGAAGTTACAGGGGGCTCGAAGGTCTCTGAGTGGCTTTGAGAAAAGTATGGTATAGCCTGTGTGCTTGTTGCTTGACTTGGAAGAGGCACGATCACATGCTGTATCGGTTCAAGATTTTCATTCAGAGTTTGTGTCTATGACTTCCGGGGTTCCTCAGGGTTCCCACCTAGGTCCTTTCTTTTTTAATATCTATACAAATAATACTGTCACCTTTTTTCAACATTCAAACATCTATATATGTCTGCATTACTCTCTAGTGAGACTTAAACTACTTCTCAGACTCCTGCAAATACAATTTGTTGTTTCTAAATTTAGATAAATTAAAATCACTTGCCAAGGTAAATCAATATCTGTATTAAAGTTGCTTTACATGTCGTATGTGAAAGCGTACTCTCTCTCTCGAATCCACAGTACTACATGTATAAGAAGGAAACGGAGAGCATTCAAAACAAATTTTTAAAATACATTATAAAAAAGTTTCATCTTAATAATACCTCAAATATTTTGAACCAATTTGGGATGGAGTCTCTAGGACAGAGAAGATTATTAAATGATGTTCGATTACTACCCTAAGGTTCCTAATTAATTAAAATTTAMGTTCCCAATMACCCCACTCGCTGCCAAAATCTGRTTCATATTTACCCATTCAATATAAACTATTACTGCAATTCCCCTGTCCTATGATCTTCAATAACTTACAATGTTCTTAATTCTTGTAATTGTCTCACRAACATTTCCCATGACAGTTACACTACATTTCAGGCTATTGAAAAATTCCTAATACAACACCAATAAGAAGTAAAAGCTCACCTTTCCCCGGACTACTTCCTGTGGATATCTTCTTATGCTCAGTATCTGCACATTGGCTGTAATAACGAAACCTCCTTACTCGTTTGGCTAATTCATTCATTGATCTAGAATTGGGCATGTGAAGTCCACCTGCTGTACAAGGTGACCCTGTTTCTTGTTCGCAGTCTTCAACATCATCATCTGGCAAAGCAAACCAAATATTTCATAGTAAATCAATATCAGTTTTGTTAAAATGTACCTCTCTCTGCTTCTTGTATAACACTATCACACTGTCTTAAGGGTTGCTTCATTACCTCACGCTGGCGTATTATTGAGACTATTTCCTCATCGTCCTCAGTCATGACAGGTGAAGCCACTCTTTGCTCCATGGTACTTGCAAGATTACTTTCACCAGAAGGTATAATTCGTAATGGACTAGATGGAGGGTTAATGAAATTTCTACTCTTACTATCCAGTTCTCCCTGAGATTCATTAATCTGGCAAAAATAATAAATGTAAGTACTGCGATGGATAATGAACGGTACAAAAATGTTAATTAGTAATACAAACTAATTCTTCTAAAGAAAATAATTCTTAAAGTGAACTTCCACTTTATTTTTTACAATTGTAAAGCGCTTTCGGCTACATGTTAGCCATCGTCAGTACAAATATTATTTATGAAAGGAAACAGTTGGACAAAGTCAAAAATCAGAAACAAGCAAACTTGACTACAAACTGAAAAGCAACCCACATGCCAGTAACTCAAACGAAACATTAATTTAGATCAAACAAAYAATTTAGAATAGGACAATTGAAATTACAAAAATCATTTAGAATAGTAAAATTTTGTTCGTTAATAATTTTATAAATCTCTAAAATTTCCAAATAATTTAATTTAGATGATTTACTACACAAATGTAATGAATTTAGATTGTCTAGTTTTCAGTTCGTAGTCAAGTTTGCTTGTTTCTGATTTTTGACTTTGTCAAACTGTTAGTTTCCTTTCATAAATAATTTTTGTACTGACGATGGCTAACATGTAGCCGAAAGCGCTTTACAACTGTAAAAAATAAAGTGGAAGTTCACTTTAAGAATTATTTTCTTTAGAAGAATTAATTAATAACTCCACTTAGAGCCGATGGATCAGTTTTCAATTTTTTATTAGTAATACAAACTGTGAAGTAATGAAATATTTATGCATCAATTTTTGAAGAGTAGTTAGTTGTATATTTGATAGCTGAATAGTTCAGTAAATAATATATTTTATTAGTTTAATATATGTTTTTGACTTTAAAAAAATAGAATTTTTATGATGTGAACTGGTTCAAACTATATAAAAAATACTATCAAAAAAAGTTATTTATTTTTTCTCAACATGTTTTTTAATTATATATTATACATATTATCCACCTCCCTTTAATATAATTACTGGGAGCCTAAACCTACAAAAATAAATATGAATATTAATACTAATGATTACTCATCGTATCAATGGATGTGATCAAAAGAGTTACTGAAAATCTGAGAAGTCTGTCAAAAACTGGACATAATCAGAAAAACAAATGTATAAAACAAGAAATCAGTATATACAGTGTGTCTTGCAAACAATCAGAATTGTTTTAATAAAATTCTCACTGCTCTCAAAATGCCGCCACAGCTATTACCACAAAAATGTCTTACTTATGATTTTTAAAAGGGCGATTTTTTTAATCTACCCTTAATTTACTATTAATATGAGAACAAGTGATACATTTCAAGCCAGATATTCTGGTAGACCAACACCAACAATTTTTCATATTATACATATTTATACATTACCTGTTTGTATTAATACTGATTACAAGAAGTACTTATTACTGATATCAGTAAAAGGCAATATTGGTAACTGTCAGGAACGGGACAGTTTAAGCTAAAAATTACAAAAATTACTCCTTAGGCTTGTCAGCCTTATTGTGCTCTTTTAGAATTTTGTAAAAATGCTCAAATATAGTTGTACCTAAATAAAAAAATTAATTATTGTCAAAGGTAATAAGGCAGATATAGAAACATTATATTAGGGTATTTTGCAGCTCATCCGACAGCGTCACTACATCAGACAGCACAAAATCCTAATATTATCAAAGGGACTGTTCACAATATCTTTAAAAAACAGGTTTAGACCTTTTTTATATGACGTTTCTAGTACATTCACTGTACAGGGTGTCCCATTTTCGTTGTAATTGTAGGGTATATCGGTAACTATTAATGTTAGAGCGTTGCGGTTTCGACATTACTGTATTACTTTTTTGTTGTGAGTTGAGCTGTACCATTGTCATTATTATATCGTCTTTTGTTTTAAAGCCATAGCCAACTTTTGGAAAATGTAGCATTTCTTCAGTTCTCAAAATCTTAATTAGCTATGTAGATACAAAAAAACTGTAGAGACATTTTCTATAGATATTTTTATTATACATCCAGTGGCGTACTCAGAATTTTTTACGGGGTCACATTTTCAAGATATAACACAAACTTGCATTTTTTAAAATGGAAACCATAGTTGGCTGTGCTATGGCTGAGAAGATCTAGTTTTTCTGATTAAGAAAATGTATACATTGTTAGATTTATTTTTGTTAATTTTGGTATTATTCTAATTTTTGTAATAATTTTATGTGATTTTACGTTTTTTTGTCAAAGTGGATGTAAATAATTGACGATAAACAATGCATAGGTACTTATCTCCAAATAAACAATCATTTTCATTAGTTACATGGCCTCCTAGATTACCAATAAAAAACTGCATGAGCGCTTTCAGAAGTGTTATGTATGTATTCAAATATGCATATATTATTTTTAATGGATTAAAATTTTTACTTAATAACATAAATTATAATGTGTGTTTTCTTATTCCATAGCCTTCTGGATGTAAACGTAAAATTTGATTAAATTATAGTAAAAAATTTGAATGATTCCAAAATTAGTAAAAATAAACCTAACAATGTATACATTTTTTTAATCAGAAAAATAGGCCTTTTTAACCATAACAAAGCCAACTATGGTTTCCATTTAAAAAAATGCAAGTTTGTTTTATATCTCTAAAATGTGACCCCCTTAAAAAAATTCTGAGTATGCGACTGAATTTAAAATAAAAATATCTATAAAAAAGTATTTACAGTTTTTTTGTATCTACATAGCTGATCGAGATATTGGGAACTGAAGAAATGTTACATTTTTAAAAAGTTGGCCATGGCTTTAAAACAAAAGACGATACAATAATGGCGATGGTATATCAACTCAACAAAAAAGTAATAAAGTAATATCGAAAAGGCAACGCTCTAGCATTAATAGTTACCGAGATACCCTACAATTACAACGAAAATGGGACACCCTGTACTTTTCATTTTTAAAATGCAATTGCTGTTCATGTTTTTGTTAAATAAAATGTCCTACCCATTGCATAATATAAATAAAATTTAATTTTTCAAGTAGTAATTAGCTGATCAATTAAAATTAAATTGGCAGTTATAATCTAGAATAATTATTTAATTTAAACTGAAAAAAATTCATGGCACATTACCAAATTTATATCATAGAAATTTAGACAAAAAATTTTACGATTTTAATTTTTGACTGGGTAATAAACATTAAAACGCCAACGATTTTGATACACTGACATGAATGTCATGGAATATTTTAAAAAATCTAATTTTACTATTATACCGCAAAATAATGTTTGATAAAAACTGTTTAATTGCTACATTGTTACAAGCTTTGCTGGCTATTTAGCCACATTTGGTGCAAATTAACAGTACATTAATTTAAAAAATTGACGTTCAAAAATTTTAAATAAGACAATGTTTTTCGACAGCAGTAAAAATATCTCATTAAAACATGGTTTCCATTACACACTATCAATCCAGATTTAGCTGATTTTAATATAAAATTGTTATAAATTCTGAGAAAACTGCTTATAAGTTTTAAATAGGTGTCAATAGTTATAGGGAAACTAATATCTAATATATACAGAATCAGTTAAGCACTTAAGCTGTGTTTTTTCTCTGAATGTGATCTCCCTTGCTTATTTGTGCATTTCTTTGTACTTCATTGAAATATCCTGTTAGTACATATGTGTTAAAACTGGTAATGACCATGCCATCTAGAGAGATATAATGTGATAAGTTTTTGGAATTTAAGTGCAATAACTATAGACTTTTTAGTATATGTTGTAAGGTAAACATAATATTGATACCACAACCAGAAAATAACAGTTACTTCTCACTTGATTTCTGTCCTGAATCAGTCGTTGTAGTTTTTGTGCAGTGTATGAGTCTCTCTTAGGAAGGCTGAATGCTGATTGTGGTCTGCCTTCTGAAGAGAAATTAAATGGTGATGCTTCCTTACGCATGGGAGATGATGGTTGTGAATGAGTAGGTGTTGTAGTGCCTGAACCAACTGACCAGTTTCTAGTTGTAAATGTGTTGAGTGCCTTTACTACTCCTGAGCTTGATGGATATGATCTCGAGGACCTGACATCCTGTGAACGGACAAATACTATGTGTGAAAATGTGCAGACATAAAACTATGGAAAATGTAACGGCTGTGTGGTATGTAGATATACAAGGTGATTCAGGAGGAACTGACAATATTTTGAGAAATGGTAGTATTCACAATTCTGAACAAAAAAACCAGTATTGACTTATATCCTAAAGTACTCCATTTCAGAGATACAAACCTTAAAACAACCACTTTTTCTGAAATATCTAAGTAATCTAGAAATATTCAAATATAAAATTCCAGAAATCATCTTAGCTATAGAAGGGCTTGATTTCAGACACATTTTCATTTTCTTACATTCAAAGAGGGGTAGAAAACTTAAGGGCAGTTACCCTTTTCTTCTCAATAACTTTTCATCCCTTAATAGTTTCATGGTTGTGACTTAATTTTTGAAATCTATCATTCTTATTACACAAAAAAGTTACTATGTTTATATGTCGATAAAATTAACCGTTTTCGAGATAAACGACATTTTATTCGCATATGCTTAAACAGAAATGGGATATTCGAATCACATCAGCAAGGCTATAACAAATGGAACAAACGATATTACTGTCAGAATTAAGTATAATTTATTAAGATTCCAGTTTACAGTCAATGATACCTAGTGTGCTTACACATGCTGAATATGCCAATATGATATTTGTGTATGGATTTAACTACCCTTAAGTTTTCTACCCCTTACTGAATGAAAGAAAATGAAAATCTGCCTGAAATCAGGCCCTTCTATAACTAAGATGATTTCAGGAATGTCAAATTTAATGTTAAAGAAAAAGTAGTTGTTTAATTACAACTTCTAAGGGTTGTATCTCTGAAACGGAGCGCTTAAGGGTATAAGTCGACATGAGCTTTTTTGTTTAAAATTATGAATACTACCACATCCCAAAATATTGCCCTCCCGAATCACCCTATATAAATATATATATGTTTAATTTAACGTAAGCATACAAAATAACTATAGTATCTCAAATAAATTCATTCTCTATGGTGCACCCTATATTCTATTCTAAAAATAATAGTCATGTTTGTTATGCTAGTGACAACTTAGTAGCCCTTTATTTAGGCTTAATCATCCTGTAAACAGTTAATTATATCATATTTCATTAAGAAAAATGTACGTTAATAAAGATAATTGGGATATCCAAGAAGTTCTTTCAATTCAAAAGTGCTAAAACAAAAGCCACCCCCAAAAGTGTACAAATTTTTATTAAGATTCTTGCTAAAATAAGTGACAAACACTGAATTGGGGAAATAACTGGAATGTGCACCCCGTTTAACAGATTTGGTCTCAACTGCTAGACAGAGATTGCTGCAAATTCAGTATCGCCTTTTCTGTCTTGCGCATAGGGACTTAGGACCTTCACGTGCCTTGCTCGATAAACTGCACATCAATTGTGACTAAATGTCATGCACGTTTGGAATTGGTTGGAGATAGATTTAATCACAAATACCAGTTTAATAAATAGAATTTATCTTATTTATGTATCGAATATGCGTTACTAAGTTAACAGATATTTTCTGATAGCGTTAAAAAAATGGTTCGGGATAATTTCCAATAGGCACATACATAAGATGTACAATGTTTATCCAATATGCTAGCCCATTTCAAGCAGCCACAGGCAGTACCACTTCACTATTGCATAATACTATTGTATATTTATTTAAAAACAAATCAGTAAACATGTTTTATGCAATACAAATGTTGCACTAAAAAAGGTTTATATACAAAAATATTGTAAACCCACAAACAATAAAGTATAATACAACACATTATGCCTTTTTACCTAAAAATGTTGAACTACGTTTTTTACAATCGCCGTGAAGCCTAGGACTTAAAGAAACCTATGGAACATAGTGTATAATATGAATTTAATAAAAAGCATTACCAATATCAATGACTGCACACCATATGCACTAATGCCAATAAAAACAAATTACCTTGGTCACTCTCATTTTTACAAGCAAAATAACGTGTCTAACTGAAATTACTATTACACTATGCAAGTTTGCTAATATCTGCTTAAGCATGGTAAAACAGAACATATTTTGTTAACTTATGAGTAGTTAGATCTATGATTGTTTTAAGATCATAATTGACCTTTGACCTCTAGCCACACCTTCAGTTTTATGTTTCTATTCGTAATTTTTAATATTTTATAAAAAAAATTGTAAGTTTTTAACTGTTTTATTTTTTATTATATCACATGTTACACCACTGCGAATGCATTCTCAGCTCATTTGGAATGCTACCCTTGAATTGAAAGTGAACTGTATGAGATGATTCTGACTAGCAGTGTTCCATAAAATGAGCATTGCACAGTTTTGTACATTTGTTAGGAAAGAAACTCAACCACCCATCTACTTATTAATAATTCTGGGTTGTATAACTGTAACAACACATTATTGGTAGAACCATTCAATTAAATTAATAAAATTAAAAAACTATGACAAAAAACGTGACTTAAGTTTGGACATCGTACAAAATAAAAGTATTTAAATAAACAAAAATTCACTCGGGAATAGAACATTATCGTTAGGTAGGCAAACATTTGAACAACTAAAATCACTACAAGTGTGACATTATTTCTTGTGTTGCTTAATTACTTCTTCAATGAATTCACCTAAACTTCAGTTTAAGGGCGTGTGTTCAAGCGAGAGAGCAATACACAATTTTACAAATGCACTATTCTACCGCACTATGGCTTGGAAATTTACTGCAACAGCTGTTAACCATGCTCTACCCAGTCTCCATTCCACATCAATGGTGACAAAATTATCTATTTCCAAGCTTGAGGGAGATTACCTCAACAGGGGTGTGCCATAGAGAATAAAGTAATATGAAGAACTACACTTATTTTTGTGTGTTCTACATGTTCACGAGTTATTTGCCTTAGACTATGTAGTACATGGACTGTGCATAATCATTCCTCTTCCACTAAAAAAATAAAACCAACATTAATCTGTTAGAAGTTTGAAATAAGAACAAGTAGTGATGTCAGATCTTGGTAAAACGCTTCAACACTAAGAATTTTCAATGTTTCACAGAAAGAAATAGTTTCTTCATATCCGCTTCAACTTAAGCAGAGTAAATTGAAAAATTCTGAAAGTCTGAAAGTTGCTTACAATCCATTTTTTGTAGTGCCACCAATGAAACAAAAGTAATTGGCAACAGAGAAATTATTTACATTATATTGGTATGAAAAGTGCTTTAAGTTAAATTAAGCTAATTGCCGAATTGAAGAATATTAACAGAACACCCTCATGTTATCAAGTTAATGCTGTCCTTATTTTAAACTTATACAATTTCATGTTGGGATCAATCTGCCATATTTAATGTGCAGTCCATATACCGTAGTGCTCTAAGAAGATAGCCCAAATGCAAATAAACATCATGTATAAAAAAGACTTTGTAATAGCATAGTTCAAATATTTATGGAATTATGCAGGTTGTATAATGTGTCATACTGTTGTATCAAAATTTAAATAAAATTTTCTGGCCTGGAGTAAGCTCCAATAACCTTTGACTTGTAATGTGTACAGGAAAGCTCATACTCAAGTTCCACCATTTGTGATTTCAGTATTAATGAAGAAAAACGAAGAACATTCTACTGAAACTGTAAAATTTTCATACATAAATAAACACATTAATGGACATTTTACTAATTAAGAAAATTTAATATTTTCTTGAAATGTAATAAAATATATATAATCCAAAACTATCGCATTGGTAAAAAAACAGTCTCAAAATTTTTATCTTATAGATTAAGTTATTTCTTATAAGATCACTTTTTCATAATCAAGTACTAGCTAAATGTGTGGAACACCGTTTTAATTTTTATTGGATACAAAGGCCTGTGTATCATTTAAACGCATTATTTAATAATTTAAATGTTTCCTAAATTTATCGGTTTGCGGAATTTCTGCCACATAAATAAATATAATTTCATAGTATTTCGTTTCTTAAAATATGTTGCACACATTTACTGTTAATGTTACTTGAATCTGTCTGGCTCTTAAAAAATCGTATACATAATTTATTTCGTCTTTTAAAATATGTTGCACGAATTTATTTGTTTACCAATTATAAAGTAACATGAATTTATCGGACACTTGAAATATGTGCATATAACTTTAATTAATCATCTCTTTATATCCAAAAGGGAAAATGCAACAGTCAGAAAGAGAGACAGTTTCCATTACGAGAATTCGCTAATATAAGGTTTTCCCACCAAAATCAGCTAGTTCTGATAATGAAAATTGTCTCTCTCTCTCTCTTTCTGACTGTGGCATTTTCCTATTTAGGTAGAAACAGATAGTGAATTAAAATTATGTGCATATATTTCAAGTGTCATATAAATTCATGCAACATTAATTGGGAAACAAATAAATTCATAGAGCATATTTTAGCAGGTGAAAAAATTATGTAGAGAATGTTTCAGCTGTCAGATAAATTCATTAACGTTCAAATTCGCTGATTTCCAATTTACCAAAAGTGTTAAAAATGTAATCTACATGATTCACTTTAAGTGGAAAAACCTTTTCTTGCCTTCTTTCCATAGCTGTCATCTCAAAAATAAATAATTACAAAAATACCGGTCGATTTGAACGCTTGGTAGCAGCACCTATTAGGTCATGTGATCTCTCTGATATGAAAGTTAATTTGCTTATAACAGCTAGAATTGCACTCACAGGTAGTTGCCAGATTGGGCCTTTTATCATAAAATATATACTTGGACAGTTATTCATTTTTTTAGAGGCGACAGGCAATGAAATGGGCAACTTTCTCTTTCTGTTATGTCAACAAAATATACATTGATCCCTCACTGCAGTTTCTAATTCGGATTTCTAATTAGCAACGAAAGCATAGCATTTTAAAGGTATTTTGAGCGACTTTAAATCCATATCGAAGGGTTTGCTTCCTAGTGAGACAAAAGTACATCAATATCCATATTTTAAAGCCTAGATTCTCATAAAAATCTCACGTGTGCCATGTGAAATGTGATATAAACACCTCCCTGTATAAAATGCTTGCATACATTTTTAAATAAATGATAAATGTTTGAGAAA
This sequence comes from Rhyzopertha dominica, assembly GCA_025024175.1. Classification (NCBI taxonomy): domain Eukaryota; kingdom Metazoa; phylum Arthropoda; class Insecta; order Coleoptera; family Bostrichidae; genus Rhyzopertha; species Rhyzopertha dominica. The sequence continues at coordinate 20,435,069 of QCXZ01000003.1, forward strand.
TTTTTTGATCAAACATTATGGATAGCGTATGGTAGCGACGCCACCTTGGTAATTGGTGAAATTTTTGGGAGCAGTTTAGTTGGAAACAATCATCCATACAAATCTGGTAACCCTGCTTAAACAATGAAGTATTTGTGTTCGCAACAAGATATTCTGTGGTTTTCTATCTAATTACGCATGAGAATAATATCAAAAAACAATCCATGCCAAAAGTAAATAAACAGAAACACAAGACGAAACAATCAGCCCATTATGCTGTTATGCATGCCGGGCGGGTCACGTGATACAAACAACAATGTCAAGAAGAACTTCGACCATTTAGCAAGCGTATAGCGATCTGCCAGAATTGTTTGAATCTTTACATCTGTCAATCATTCTTTAGGCTAAAACTACAAGTTTTTATGTTAATAACACATTATTTGATAGTTTATGAGAATATTAAGCTAATAGGAATGGTTATGCAGATTTTTGCAATTGGTGAAAACACCCAATTGTAAAACAAATATATTCACGCAGCATACTTTAAGAGATGAAATAAATTATGTACAGAATATTACAAGTGTCTGATACATTCATGTAATGTTAAAATTGGGAAGCAAATAAATCGATGCAACATATTCTACAAGACGAAATATTAGGAAATTATATTTATTCGTCTGACAAAAATTCAACGAACTGATTTTGGGAAACATTTAAATAAAATAATTCCCTTTATGGGAAATGTATTTCTCTTAAGAGAATACGAATTAGAATTATCAAAAATGGTGAAATATAAAATCTTCGGTGTCAGATAATTTAAAACAGGAAGTTTGAAGTGAAATTAAATACTATTACAATTTATTTGTTCCGGTGAAATGAAAGCCTTACATATTTGAGGTACCAATTTAATTGGGAAATATGTTATAAGAATACATCAAAGTGGTAGTGAAATAAAAACACTAGTATTAAGAATAGAAATTTGATCATTCAAATAAATTCTCCTTCTATTAGAAATGCAAGTGGGTTGGGCACCTATTTAATGATATAAATTAAACTGGTATTCTTATTTGAGTTTTATATGAGAATTCCTTTTTATTTAAAAGAAATAGTTGAATTATTATAACATTATGTAGAGGAACATAATAATAAAATGCATTTAAAGTGGTGTTATGTGACTATATGCTATAAAAGTTGTCGGGCAGGTCAATTCAATGGTAGTTGTCACTACTTTCATGTTTTATTTTCTCTGGTGTTTACTATATTATTTGTTGTAAATGTTTATGGTTATTTTGGGGTTTATTCGACCTTAGCTTAATTTAAAGGATACTCTTTTATCCAATGTCAAGCTTTAAACTATATTTAAGCTTCCTCAGGACTTCTACAAGCAATTTACAATTTTTTTTATATACAAAATATTCTTAAATTACTAATCACCAATTATGTAATTACAGGAAATTCGCGATTATGCAATTTTTATGATATTATTTTCTGAATTTGTATTATCCTGGTATTTAACGAAAAATGGATGAAAAATTAACATATTTTTGTAATTTATATTCAAAACAATTTCAAGACTACAAATTAATACTACCAATACATCAATATGACCAACTACTACATAATATAAATAACTTTTTTTTTAATTTTATCATAAATTATTGTTTAATTTATATATTTCCTGTAAGTACATAATCGTTGATTAGTAATTTAAGAATATTTTGTATATAAAAAAATTGTAAACTGCTTGTAGAAATCCTGAGGAAGACTTGAATATAATCGAAAGCTTGAGATTGGAAAAGAGTATTCTTTCAATTAAGCTAATTGATAACTACGATCGCTATTTCCTTTAAATTATTTGTTGTAATATAGAACAACGATTTGTTTGAAGTCTTCTAATATTGGTAAACATTGCAAATTCATATGTTGTAAAAAACATTTTCAAGACATCAGTAGCTTCGATTTTTACATGTGAGTAATAATGTTAATGGATATAAATTTTTATTTATGTAAAAACTGAATATAGCATCAAAAATGTTTTTTTTTAACCAAATTAATACAATGCAGCAATGGCATCTACCTTTATTGGCGTAGTTTCTGGTGTGGCTTCTATAGCAGCTTCGGGAGGAGAAGTACCTTCACAAGTAGGCACATATGTAGCAACGCCCTAAATAGAAAGACAAATAAGAACAGTACCTTCATTTCCTTTCAAATTTCATACCAGATGTGCTTGAGTAACAGAAATACCAGACTCTGTAGCAGGTGGCGTCTGTGACTGGAACATCATACTGGGACTATAGAAGTCAAGTTCATGACTAATGCTTGTTAAAGGAGTATTTTTCAGGGACATAAGCGGATATGGTGATTCTATAAATGAAGTGGTTTATGGTGCTAATGTTGTACATTAGTAAATGCTAAATACTCACCGACAGTCCCTGAACTTGTTGTACCTGATCTTGAACGAAAAGATGTGGTAAGGGGGCATGATTCGTGAGGGCAACGATCACTAACATCCAACGACAGCCTTTCACATTCCACAATTACATCATGTACTCCCATTTTCTTCCATCTGGTAAAAGAAATCTTATTAATATGCATTTATAGAAGTACAAATTACACAGGGCATTTCAAAACTGCATGTTAAAGATTCATTTAACAAGCATTTAATTTCTGCTTAACTCACAACAAAAATAAGTGTCAAAATTGTTCAAAGTAAATATCATACAGATAAAATTTGTCTTTGTGTAAAATAAATTTCTCGAAATACACTCACAATACGAGTATAACAATATGCAATGCTATCAAACATGTAGATAAGTATAGTTAATGACCAAAAAATTCATGAAAACTATACGCTGTTTCTTCAACTAAATATTTTTTTACTTTTTTTAAAAATGTAAATGTTTGACTGACAATTATGTACATTCGAAAGTGCATTACATAATTTACATGACATATAGTAGGCATTTTTTGTTATTAAAAAAACAGTCCTTTGTTTGTTAGGTATCAGAATGTCATTATTTCTAGTTTCATATACATAGCAAACTGCTTCACATATGTAAATTCCATACATTGTCAAAAAATTGAGCGATTTAAACACTGGTCTTTTTTGTATAATAAATACCTTGTCTGCAGAAGGTGAATACCCCCATTGCAATATGGCATACTTTACACTGCTATAAAGCAATCCATAGTTAGGTGAATAACAATATATTTACTACAAGTCTTGTTGGCTACAGACAACACATAACACTTTAGAGACGAGTGAGCAGGGGTAACCGATATGTTTGCCTAACATTTTAACATCCCTGACACAAGCTAATTTTTCCCCATTACATAAATTAATATTTTTAATGCCATTTCTAACCGGTCTGCTGGCTGAAAACACAATATAATTTGTTTTTGCCARGTTAATGACTAATGTATTTTTATCCACCTACTTAGTAATTCTGACAAGTCTTCTTCAAAATTAATTTTGCAGAATCCAACGAGTTTGCCCTAAGCATCAAATTGGTATTACCTGCATACGAGACAATTGTGCAATTTGGTTGCTTGATATAATTAAACATACCATTCATATAAATTACAATGTGGAGCTTATTTAAAAAATTGTCTTGTTTGAACATTTTTGGGTGAATATCATAAGATAAAATTGATAGGAAAGGTAGAAATTTGATGGCTTAAATGTAGAAAAATACTGTCTAAGAAAATTTTCAGAATAGATATTTAGTTTTTTGTACCAAATTCAAAAACCAGTACATAATAAATATAGCATTTATGAAAATAGGTAACATTTTTCCAAAAACCTGGATTTTAAACCCTGTCTACGCGATTTTTTTTTAAATTTTGCTATTATATAGAAAATCAAATTTCTGATCGAAAAACACTCTTATAATAAATAAAATAATTTTGTAGTTATATATAATAAAAAAATTGATTTTTGCTAATAACACAAGAACCGTTTGTCGTAGAAAAAAATGTTTAGAGAGAAAAATTGCTCAGAATCTCATTATTGATGGTGTAATATAAGAAATAAAAGCATAAATGTCATTTTGACAATTTGATGTGGAAGTATCGATTCAATTTGCAGCAGTTTTTTATTATGATGTAAATATAATTAACCGATCAAACGAACTTACCTGTAATGAAGTTCGATCGTAATTATATGAAGCATCCAATCCGAATATATCACTATGTAGTACGCTGCTGAGTACTGCCAGGTGCACGTTTTTTCGAAGATTATACAATAAAAAAATTTTGACCAGTTGGCCATTACCTATCACTTGGCTACCAAGGTGTTTACAGCTCATTTGTTTAGAGATGAGAAGGAATCACAAATTTGGGAAAGAAATTGTTTTCTAAGGGTGGGAGGGAAGTGATATATTCGGATTGGATGCTTCATATAATTACGATCGAACTTCATTATAGGTAAGTTCGTTTGATCAGTTAATTATATGACAGCATCCAATCCTCAGTATCACTATGTAGATGTTTAGAGATGTAATTTTGCGATTCTGTATGGCTGGTAGTTGAATGTACTTCGTTAAATTAAATAAGCTTTGAAGTATGCCAACAACGTAAATTTATATTAATTTGTAACTGCACAAGTCATGTAAGTATTAACATGTATTAACAAAACTTCTATGCAGGTAGAATTATTCTATTCTAATCCAAACTTGAAAACTGTTTCTGCGAACTTATTTGGGTTTGAGACTGGTCTTCAGTAGAACCTTGTGAATGTCGATTCCTTTGCCCAGCCTGCTGTTTTCATTATTAGGTCAATTGATAATCCACAATTGTATACGAACGATGTTGAGGCATGTCTGGTTGAATGTGCCTGGAAAACAGATGTATTTATCCCTGATGCTTTCAAAGTATCCTTTAGCCATCGACTTAGAAATTGTTTAGTTGCCTTTTTGTACGGCTTTTTGTAAGTCAAGAACAGAAAATCTTCTGATTGCCTTAGATTTTCTGTTACTTTTCGGTAATGTGTTAAGGTGGACGCAGCAAATATATCTTTATTTTCCTCAAAAAATGGAATGTACAGGCACGAATGTGATTTAATTATTTTGGATGTTTTAATAGGATCAGAAATTAATATCTGCAAACCATTTAGGTTTTCTAGTATATTCGATAGTTTTATGAGTGATATTGTATGCAATCTGTGTCCTGTTATTATTGTTAACAACGTTACCAATTTTTGTGACAATTCTTTTAAAGATAAATTTATGTTGGACCCTTTTTGTTCTAGATATTTTAGAACAATGTGTGGATCCCAAATGTTATCATATTTAGGTCTAGATGGTCTTAATCTTGATACTCCTTTCATAAAACGAGATATTCTGGTGTCAGTGGCAATTGAGTCGCCTAGTAATAGAGACAATGCAGATCTATGTGAATTTAGAGTACCATATTTAGGGTTTTTGGATGTTAAAATGTCTTGAAGGAATTTTATCACTTCTGTAGCATTTGCTGTGAACAATGTTACCTTGTTTTCCTTACAGTGTTGCCACCATAACTTGTAGGTATGACTGTACTGGTGTAGGGTTGAGTCTGAAATTGAGTGTAAAATTGTCTCTATAGCGCAGTCAGGGATGAATCGTAGTTTATAAGCTTTCCTGAGCATTTGGTGACTACCAGGATAAGGCGCTTCGCGAGGGATGATGTTGGCTGAAAGGAGAAGATAAAAGGTTCAAATGAGGTCCAATTGTCATTGTTTCCATTGCTAATTTAAAAACAAGGGGTACCATGCTTATGAGGGCCAAAAAGGTACCACGATTATCCCTTCTGCATTATCAGTAATTATTTTCTTAGTGTTCTTAAGATAAGTGAGAAAGGAGGGAAGGCATAGAAAAATTCCTTGCTCCAAGACACCATCAATGCATCTATTGCTAAGGCTTCTGGATCATTTTTTCATGAAATAAATCTGCTTCATTTATTGTTAATATTTGATGCAAACAGACCTATTTGTGGACCATTCAGTATCGTTACTTGTAATCCGTGATTCTCTATCGGCTAGTCAATTTTCTGTTGATGGTATGTATGATGCGAACACCCACAGTTTGCGTTTTTCACACCTTTGCCATATTTCTTTAGTGAGATTATTAAGCTTTAGGTGTTGAATACTGCCAATCCTGTTAATATACGAGACAGAAGTTTTGTTATCCGTTCGAATTAGAATGTTAATGTTTTGTGGTTGCTTGACAAAACATTTAACCCATAGAAAATTGCTTTTAATTCAAGTATGTTAATGTGTTCTTTTTTATCGGTATCTGACCACCAGCCTCTTGTAGACTGTGTCTGACTGCAGGCACCCCACCCTGTTAGTGATGCATCTGTAAATATTTCTAACTCAAAGAAATCTGTATGTATTTTGTTGTAAATGTATAATATATTTGTTTGCCACCACAGAAGATCCAGTTTACATGCTTCTGTGATTTGTACTTCTCCATTGTAATTGTAATGTGACTTACTTAAGGCTAGATATTTTTCTTGTTCAAGAGTCTTTTTATACATCCAACCGTAATATACAGCTGGACAAGCTGATACTAATAATCCTATTAATTTTGCTAAATCTCTTATTTTACATGACTTTTTGTTTTCTAGGTTTTGTACCTCCTTCAGGATAAAAAGTCTTTTGTCCTCAGGAAGTTCTAACCACAAATCTTTGCTATTGAAAATGAAGCCTAAAATTTTTTGTTTTTTGGAAGCTGTGAAATTGCTTTTCTCATAATCTACTAATAGCCCCACCGAAGTTAGAAAATTTACAGTGAAATTTACATTCCTAGCACATTCTGCAAAGTAGCTACACATGTAAGAAAAACATCTAAATAGTTAACACGTTATCCCACGGTTCCTTATTTTTTCTATTACGGGTTTCATTAGCTTTGTGAAGCAGTGGGGTGTAGAACTTAAACCAAATGGGAGACAATTAAATTCATAAAGAATATCTGCGTGTTCAAAATGTCTTTCAAGTCTATAGTTGACATGAAAGAATTTGGCTGCATTAATTTAGATGCTGTTCTAAAGTCTTCCATTTTGAAATGTGGGGCTTGTACGTATGCATTTAGACGTTTTAGATTTTCCCATTAGGTTTATCTCTGAGAAAGATGCCAGATACAAACTGGCTTTTAACAGGTTGGCATTCTGATACAGCTCCTATTGATAATAATTCCTGAATTGCTAAATTCCTAGATGTTAGTTCTTTACTGGTCATGGTAGGACATTTAACTCTAAATTCAGGTGGTGTCTGAGATAAAGGAATTTCATAACCTTTTATCCACGACAAAATTGTCGGATTTGAAGTTATGTTTGACCAATCTGAATAAAACCAAAATAGTCTGCCGGTTAAGGTCGGATTCCTCACCGTTAATATTTCCTCCTCGTGTAGGTTGCTCTGTTTCTTGAGGGATAGCCCTTCTGTGACGTTGCTTCCCTCTGAAAGTGGGCCAGGCGATCCCTGTTTAAATGTTCCCTTCTGGCTATTGTTCTTGTCCTAGATTGATAGCTTTTCCCCCCTCCTGGTTTTCTGATTTTATTTGCTGAAATGGCTGGTGTTGAAGTTAGGTAAGTAGGAGATTTGAATTCCTTGCTTGCTTTCTCTATTACTTTTGATTCCTTCACTCTTTCACTAAAATTTATTCCAAACAGATATCGATCTGGAATGGTCTTATCTGCTATGTCTTTAGCAGATTTGTTCAATTGCGGCAGAATGAGTGTACATCGTAGGAGTGTACAGTGGTGAAAGAGATCTGTAAATAGTTTGCCAGAATCGTCCAGAGAAGAAAGTAATTTTTCTTTTTGTTCTTTGGGTAAGGTTTTGTCCTGTAGGAGAAGACTAATGCCTCTTCCTAGGGCTGATAAACAATGGGATAATTGTTTTTCCATTTGTAAATGAGAATGAGATTTATCTTTTCACATTGAATGTAGGTAATATATTCAGGACTTCCGTGTTAATTTCTGGAGGTAGCAGGCCTTCACAGATGGACGGAATGCCGTGAATGTCGATCAGCTTGTACCTTGTTTCATTTGCAATCCCATTGTTTAAAATATGTTCCCAATGAGAGCTTAGTGCAGTATTTATAGAGAACTTGTTATCCTCTTTATTTTTGGGGTCATCTCCTATAAGTTGTAACCAGACCTAGTTCATTTCTGCATCAGTGTTATATATATCTAATACCTCAACGTTGGGAACTAATTCGGGCGATTGTGACTCCGGGCGATTGTGACTCCGCGCGATTTTGCGGAGAAACTGAATGGGAAGAAACGTGTGTTTCGTTGTTAGATGCAACTTGCCGATCGACGCTTTCGCTATGTCGGCGTCGGGATTCGTAACCACACGGGCTACGGTAATCCCCGATCTTCTCAGAGCTGCCGCTATTGTAAGCTGAGCGTGCTCGAGATCTGTTTCGAGAATGACGTCTACCGTTACTAGAACAAGAGCTACTCCTACTTTTGTGGCGGGAAATATCCCGAGACCTATGTCTCCTAGCACGTTTTTTATACTTGTGCAACCTACCTTCTAACTTATTTAATCTTTTCCATAAATCACGCCTAGAAACGTCGTCTGACTCGCTACTTGACGTGTCATTTTTTATATCCATTTTCATCAAACCTAAATTGTATTATGCTGGAAAGAATAGTTTATGTGTGCTATATGTGTTACTTACGTGTTAGCACCACTGTAATTAATAGTGGTTTAACACCACAAAGAAAATATGCATGTGCACGCTGGCTGCACGAAACAACGAATGATCTGTAAACACCTTGGTAGCCAAGTGATCGGTAATGGCCAACTGGTCAAAATTTTTTTATTGTATAATCTTCGAAAAAACGTGCACCTGGCAGTACTCAGCAGCGTACTACATAGTGATACTGAGGATTGGATGCTGTCATATAATACTTAAAGTAGTGCAGTTGCACCACATAAAAAAAATGTGACTTACCTGGCTGTAGTTGTTTCATTATCTTTAGAAGCAGTAACCAGATGAGGATGCATTTTTACAGTCTCCAGCATAGGCTGTAAACATTTTAAAATGGAAATTAGTTAAAAAAGTGACACCTATCACAAAAAAACTATAAAATTTGTGCAATTTTTCAAATTATTGTCGATCATTAAAGAAAAAATAACATTACACACACACTGGGAACTTTCCATAAATAAACTACTTCTGGCAGATAAAAACATACTTTTAAAAAATCTCCGAAAATACGTAAAATATATGCAATATGAATGTAAATGGAGATGAAATATTTAAATACAATGTAAAATAACACACAATCAAGTGATGGATCAGATTACTGACATTTACAATAATTAAATTTACTGAAGTTGGTACATCCAGGTAAAAAGTAACTAATCTAACATTTATTAATTTTTCTCTTTACAAGAGGCTAAAAATTAGTGGGACATGCTAGAGGTAGGTACAACTGTAAAAATGTACCAAAATGGCAAGTTTCTATGAAATTATAGGACAACTGTGTGCAAAAAATACAGGAATGTATTGCATATAAAAATTAATAAATACAATAAGTACAATATTATGTGTAGTGATTAGTAATTTTGAAACACAGAGCATATATACTTACCTTTATAGTATGTATAAATATTGGCATGAGGTTCCTATCTCTGTACTGATTTCGAAGATATGCCAAGAAATTACAAGGATACATTCCATATAACCGTTGAAATAAAGCATACAGAGCAACTTGCATATGGACCATCTGCTCTTCAACCAACTTGCCTGGATTATTACAATTCCAGGCAGCTAAACGACTGATAAAATTTATATTAAAATAAAACAGTTTATCCCAAAAGTGCTGGTCACTACCTGAATATTTCAAACACGTCACTCAGATAATCACCCATAAGTGATGGAATAATGGGTAACAAAACAACCAGCACAAGGAGGGCACTCAGAAGAGGTAAGATTTCCATTTCAGTCTGAAAAGCAACAATTAATATATATCAGTCTCAAATGTTGCAATGTTGCAGATACTGAAATTTAATATATATGTGTTGCCTTTTAAGTCTGATTAGGTATAATCGGATACCTAGTTTGCCTGAGAAAATTAATACGCTGATGATGATGATACACCCAAAAAAAATTGTTTTGGACTAATATTATGAAGTGTACTGCTTCAAATTTTGAAAATCTATTCTGATTCAGCAATTGTAATTTTTAGAGTTTATAATTTTCGTAAGAATTAAAACTGCTGAACTCCATTTGAAATTAGGTATATATTAATTTATTTTACATACCAAAATACACAATCTAATAACAATTTGATTTAATGAACATTATCCTCTAAAATCTAAATCTATGGGATTTAAACATTAAATAGTTAAATAGATACCCAGGTCTAGTAAATTCACAGTGTTGATGTAATGAACTTACCATGTTAGAAAACACAATAAGTAATCTTGTTTGTGAAAAATTACTATATACCATAGAACTAATAATAGTTATCCATAAGTTTAATATAACTATGCATTAAGCGCACAATATCTGTGCGTGTTTTCAAACTAATTCAAAGAAACTAAGTGTTTTTGAATCGTGATACTATAGCTTAGCGACCAAATGAAGCAATTTTCTATATACGAGCACTGTTGGCTTTAAAAAGACAGCTATTGCTTAATAACCGCTCTTTTGTATACTTCAGTAAATTTTTGTTTTGATTGTGAATGGAAAGAAGTTTATATTGATCAACACTTGAAAACCCCAATGCATAGAGCTAAACTTCAAAAAATGAAATCTGCATTAGTTCAACCATCAATTAATGCATTGTTTAGCAGTGAAAAAACGAAAACAGAAAAGAAAGTGTTAAATCAAGATTAGTGCAAAACTTTTGTAGCAGCAAGCATTCCGAGTAAAAATATCCCCGAAGAATCACATTAATGAAAAGGCATGTAAACGCAGTATATGAAAGCGTAATACAGGAAATTAAGAGTTTCATTAGTCAACAACAATTTTTTTATTATTGTCAATGAAAGCATTGATGCTTGTAGGCTTTATATGGTGCATCTTATGATAGAAGTCCAAATGGAAAGTGAACCAGAGAAACCTTATTTAATAGAGTTGCAACAAAAAAAAAACTAATAATGTCACCGTCACATGTTTTATTCAACAGTTTCTATCAGAATTTTTTCTACCAAATCAAGTTTCCATTGAAAACTTGTAAGCTTTCTTGTCTGACCTAACCATATATGGTCAAAGTGAGGCAAAACTTGAAAAATTTTATTCACATAATATGTATGTAGCTAACCAAACTGTTTTCATAAAGGTTCATTTTAGCTTTGCACCAGATATTATACATTCGTTAGAAAGCAGATATTTAAGCTTGATTGAATTGTTTACTTTCTTTTAAACATTTACTGCACAATTTAAAAAAAGTTCCTAGTGATATAGGTGCTAAAATTTAAAAATATCCATGAAATTTTAGAAATAATGAAGGGTTTTAATCCTTAATGGAAGTAGGGAATCTTTTTGCAGGTAAACCACATGACGAAAATAATATATCTTGGCCTAATGCTTTACTCCTGAAATTACAGTATCGCCCTGTTACATTGGTAGATACTGAGAGAAGTTTTTCCATAGCTAAACATATTTTTACAGATAGACTGCATTCGTTCTTAATAGAAAACTTTGAAAAATACTTAACTGCAAATTCCAATTACAGTATTACAAACCAATGTACAAGTAGATGTATTTGTCTATTGTAGTGTTATCAACTCCAGCCGATGTTACGGTTTTAAAACACCACCTCCCAAAATCGAGAACCACAACACAGTTTGTCCCATCTCCCGGACGAATCAATGCAGTGTGAAGTTGTCAACAATTGAAAAAAACGTCTGTCACAAAACTACAAAAATACTTGGGGCAGTTCTAATTGCGTTTAATTTATTAAGTTAGCTCCGGCTTATATTAAAGTGTTTCTGTGAAATTGGTGTTGTCTTGGAGAGCAGGGTGTCCAAATATTACAGTAGCGTATAATGTTTTATATCTTTGTTTCATTGTAATGTTTTTAAGTTGTTAAAAATAAATATATGCTATAAATATCAGTTTCTATGGGTGTTTAATTTATTTTTAAACTTCTTTTCATAAATATCCTATTAGAGTATTTCAAACTAAAACTTTTTTGTACTTGTGTGAATAAGTGTATTAATTTATTCTGGTTTATAATGTTCTATATCATCTTTGCTTCACTGTAGTTTTTTTGAAGCATAGTTCAAAATAAATAAATATATTTACTAGATATCAATGCCTTTATTTATTTTCGAACTTTTTTTCGGTGATATGGAAATTCAAATACAAAATGTAAAATTGCTATAAAAGTAAAATAAAGGTAAGTTTCCATAGTATGATAGATTTTAGATACATACATCGCTACACTTAAAATTTGTATGCAAGTTTTCTGTTAATCAAAATTGATTTTTGAAATCCCACTTTTGTTCACAGATTAGCATACTACTAGTAAAACTATTTTTAATGCCTACCTTCAGCAACTTCAGGATTTCTCTGAAAAGATGATGCTCCATAATTTTATACAACCATGTAGGCTGCCGGCGTAGCACATGTCCTAACAATGTGAGAGCCTGCACCTTTGTTTCGGTTTTAGAACTCTTAATAGATTCGCAGAGCCTGGAAAAAATCAAATTTAGGTTTGTACGTCAAACATGCAAACAAAGAATTCTCACTTGTCGAATAAATAGCCATGATGAGGTTCTCGAATGTTTACCAGAATCTCCATAGAACGTGCCGAATTAGTTGAAAGGTAATATTCGTAGAATCCATTTAGTAGCCAAGGTTCTTTAACTAATAGAAACACTATATTAGCTTGATACTACAAAACTCTCGGTTAGGGATAGACAACAACTGAACAAGTATAAAACTGCAAAATAAGATTTTTAGAAGAATTTGTTCATGAGATATAGCTTTTGAAATACTCGATCTTTGTGTTACATTTTTGTCTGTATTGGTCATGCAATTGAGGCATGGATTTTGGAAACAGTAGATATTAAGATGCAAATTCTACACCGGAATTTAAAAAAAACTTACTAATCAAGTTCTACAAAAAAAAAAGTTTCACCAACATTGGCAAATAACAAACACAGTAGGTAAAGACTGTTGCTAGGTAAGTTATTTACGAATTACTTTGACATGTTACCATTTCCTTTCACACTTAAACACAGTGGCAAATAGATCTAGAAGAGTGAAAGGAATGTGAAAAATATTGATATTGACAAATTTAACTACATAAAAGCAATAGTTCGGGGCATGAAGTAATTCTGATTTAAAAATCAGTTTTTTACAATCACAATCGCCATTTAAACGGGAATGTTACTAACACTTCAATTTAACAACTATTCTTTTTATTACTGACTAGTCTAATAGCTAAACTTTTTCAGATACTATCAGTTACAGTTAAACCAGCAACACCACAGGAAAAGCGTGTTCCGATGTGGCCTGAATGACTTTATTTTGTGAAAATCCTCACACATCTTGTTGCCATGGTAACCAGCGCTGTTTTGCGGATTGATAAAATTCAGTGGTGGAGTGGCTTTATATCTATGTCGATTTTTCCTAAAATGAATTGGGCACGCCGCTGGGTATCAAATCTTGTTTTATACAACTGTGTTTTTCTCACCAACGCCCCGCTATTACAATGTTACACTGCACTGTATATCTAACGCCCTGCATCTCAAATTTTTTTTTCAATATTTGTGTTCTGCTGAATGTGTTCTAACACCAATTGAGAGTTGAAAGAAAAACAAAGAAGACTCCACACATATGTTTAAATATTAGTCAGCGAATGTTCATTTCACCTTGGTATAAAGCATCCCCAGCACTCCCTCATGCCGAAGTGAAATGTACATCTGCTGATTAAATATTTGAATGTTTGTGGAGCATTCCTTGTTTTTCTTTCGTTGTAAATCGACACCACAGCATAGGGAAACCAGCAGGCGCACTCCGCGTAAAATCGTAAGTGCGCTCGAAGAATTCTAAGTGATGTTTCCGCCATATTCTCTAGATACAGAGCGTCAGTATCGTTACTGCAGCGGTCACATGAGCATCGATATTCAGGGACGGATTGCGGAAATCTTATTCGTGGTTCAAGCATAGCAGCTTTTTTGTGCCGAGGTCCACCGTGTTTGAATTAAACATTATTTAAAAGTACAGTTCGTAACTATTTTATTATTTTCAGCCAACAACAAATTTTTAAATCCGGACCTGGTTAGGCAATTGGCATTGGCACGTGACGGGGTACCCATCCCCACTACAACCCCACCATATATCGCAAAACTACACTTACTAAGATCAAAGTGCCGCCATTTCAGTGAGCCTGCTGGTTTCCCTATGCTGTGTCGACACATTAGCTGTTTATATTGTTCTAATAATGAAGAGTTGACCCGACACTTTTCAAACATCCTGTATAAATGTCTCAGACCAAATGAATTATCCTAATTGCTGATTAACATCCTCAATCAAATAATTGAAAATATTATGTCAAGGACATTTACTAAAAATATTAAGGACAAAAGATGACAAGAAGGGACAAAGACAATGAAAAAGGATATTCGAAATTAATATAAAACAGAATAATAAATGAAGTTATATGGAATGTTAGAGAAGTGAAAGGCAAATAGATAATTATAATAAAAAATCTACTCATTAAAGTACTAGGTATAATAAAAATGACAAAACAGTACTCAGCACTGAACAAAGTGACATTAGCACAAACAGAGGACTTGACAAACAAAAGTATTATGATACTGGAGATGCTACTGGGACAAATGATAAAACAAAAGTCTTTTTTCAATAAATTACTACAGTGGATGTAATACAAAACAACAATATAACGGCAATGGAAGACATTGATGATAGGAAAGAAAAATAATCTAGCAATAGAAAGATGATTATGAAAAAAAGGGTAGGCCATTAACAACGGGTAACTTTAAGTATACATACAAAGATATGCATAAATTCACAACGGTACGTAGCACCAGGGGGATGTTCCATTATAAAATATGTCTTGGTCAATACAGACATACACTACAGGTAAACCAAGTAAAAAAAGTAAAAATGAGAAGTACAGAAATAGGTAGTAACCATTACCTGGTTAAGATAAACTTGCAACTACAAGGTTATGTTCAATAATAAGGTCAAATATAACCCAAGAAAATATTCAAAACCACCAGCTAGAAAAAAAGGTTTAAGAAAATATCAAGAACATATATAACAACTAGAATAACATACCAAAATGTAGAAGAAGGAAGAAAGAGAACTGTGTGATAGACAACACGGATAGAGACATTGTAACATCATAAGAAATAAAATAGAAAATACCTAATGGACATGTCACAAGAACACTATAGCAAATATAAGCACAAAAAAAATTGAAGTTAAAAGACAATAAAGGACAGTAGGAACAAGAATGAATAATTTGGTAATAAACTGGTGAAATCCTTTAGTAAAAAATCTAAGATTGTTCCCTTAACACTAACATATAAAGAGGGAAATAAGCTGAACTGTTCAAAGTTTGGATAGCATAGCCAGTAAAAAATATGACATCGTATTAGAGCACGGACTTAGGGACCAAGAGGAAAATAACAGTTTAAGAAGAGAAACAGAAACCAATGACTTCTTCTTAAGCAATTATTAGAGAAGGCAAACAAAACTGGAAGATAGATGGCAGATCTCATTCAAAAAAAAAGCTTTTGATAGATATAATGAAAAGACATTTGAAAAACTTTTCAAACAGACTAACGCAAGATGATCTATATAATACAAAACATTCAAAGCTGTCATGACTTTATTACTACCATTTGTTAATAAACACAGATAAAGACAGGGATATATTCCAAGTCAACTGATCTTGAAGTTAAAGCTGGATGAGGTTGTCAAACAAAAGCCCCATAATGTCAAATATTGCAAATTACGGTTCAACCCTGTAACAGAATAATGCTATTACTGAAACAAGTAATAAGTTTACTTGTTTAGGAATAATATTATCAGATACATTAGATAACAAAATAAATGAGGCAATAGTAAACACTGGTAGATTACACACCAAAACAATAAAAGCAAAAATGATTAAAAGAATTGTAAAACAAAGCTGATATTACATCCTTGAAAATAGAAGGAAAAACAAAAATGAACAAAACTAATAAATTGGAGAAAACATAAACTTGTCAAATGCCAACAAAGTAAGGTCAATTTGAGACATGAATGAAAAAGAATTGAAGCTGATTAACTAATTATACAAGAAAAACACATAGGCTGAATGAATGAAAGTCAGCCACCATTCATCTCTGATTTAAGGGCAAATAAATTATAAACATAACTGTATTCAATAAAAATAATAAATTCAATGAAACGAAGCCAAATTTAAAAGGAAGTACATTTGCAGGTGAAACAATCTTTTAAATTCAAAAAAATAAAAGGTGTAAATTATAAAATGTATACAAATGGAACTTCTGCATTAGTTCAACAAATTGTAGTTGAGTGTTGGAAAATAAACATAATTAATTTAGTAGTAATTCAAAAAAAACAAAACAAATCTTAAAAGCCTACAGCCACTTGCCGAGTAATCACCGTCTGTTCCACCCAGCATTGTTGGCAAGATTGGCAACGTAAAGTCAAAATTCACTATTTCGGTTGGACAGGTATAACTACCTTTTAATTATAATACATTCTGCTATACCTAAGTGAGCATTAGCCTTAGCTGTAAGTTTAAGTTGCAATAATATACCCCAAAATTATATTCTATACCAAAGTGCTGACGCTAACACTAGTCTAATTTAAGATGTACTTGAATGATATACTGAAAATTTTAGTGAATGATGAAATATGTTGCTAATTTATAAACTTAAAATACAATAAGTGGCAGGTAACTAAAACTCTCTATACTTATCCAAGACTATTCTAAATAAATTATCTTATTAATATTCATTTATTTGTGAAATACTTAGTATTATCACAATAAAACAATATTATATAAATAGGTAAGTAACAAGTCAGCAAATTATATATTTTAGTGAAAGTAATGCTGTTGTTATAAATACAAATACACTAATATTCCAAAAGACATGTCATACTCGTAAAAGAAGTTTTTGATCATAGTTTGGTTAAAAAAAAGAATTCAATTACAACATCGACTCTTAATCCTGATATATTCTAATGTCATGGTGAAGAGGAATAATGTCCTTGTTGATTTGTTTACTATATCTATATGGGTACCTTATTTCTAATATTTAAGTTACCTGTGTTAAATTGTTCATGAAAGGCTTGCTTCGCAGTTTGTGCCTCCTCGATGTTATTTGATTCCAACTTTTGGAATAAATCTGTCATTGTTGCTTTGGTTCACCTTACATTCCAAGTTGAAACAGGGTAGTATTTTCACAGTATGACAAAATGTATAAGATTGGATGAAAATTGTGATGTAATCCTTTTGGCTTATCGTACTACAGCTGGTCAGGGATATGGGTAAGACATCATACACATTCAATTGTTTTCCTTGCAAAGAACGAATTTAAACTAAAATTAGTTGGTAATGGATAACAAAAATAAGCATGTAGGTAATACCTAAACTTAATTATCCTTTGTATAGGACAACTGACAAGCACCATGTACTTTACGTATTAATAAATGGAATTTAAAAGTATGACGTATACATTAAAGTGAAAATAAACAAGCCGAATTAAACCTTATAATAATAAATGTCATTTTGAAATTTATGTTCTCTAAAACAAAAATTTTACCATAACCAAACTGTGTCAAAATGCCAAATGCCAATGCCATATTGACAATAATTAGMGACAAATGACAACTGACATTGAAGTTAGCCAGATAAAAAAATATTAAAATTATTATTATACTATCAGCCCTATGATGTATCCAACTTTGCTATTTTAACATAACAAGAGAACGGGCATAACATAACATGCCCCATAACAAAGAACGGTCGAAATGGCATGACGTATCCCATTTTGTTATGAGGCCAGTTATGTTAAAGCGGTAACCACGCGGTAACAAAGGAAGAAAGCTTTGATATGCAGTAGAATGAGAGAAAATGATACGTAAAAGCAAAGGTGCAACGAAGAAAGCTGCTCTTTTACGAACGCAGAGCCTGCCGCTCTTTGAATCACATTTAAAATTATTATTAAGGGGTGCGAAAACATTAGATGGGCGCAATGAAGTTATGAAATTATACTGAAGTATGGAAACCCAAATTACGGCAATAAACTGCCCTCTATTCATTGTGCTTCTGTGCGATTTCCGATTTCGTATTTGATTTCATTTCGTGCCTCTGGTGTTTGTGTATGGTGATCGTGGAAATTTGTATGCACAAAATGGAAACGAAAACTAATTTTTGGCTTGCAAGAGTTACAAAATCTTAATATGAATGTTACTTTTTGCAGAACAATAAAGTTTTGAATACGGGTAAAAATGCTTCAAGTGAACAGAAAAAAAATAAGTTATTTATGGAAGCAATTTGCTGCAAAAGTGAACAGCAAATCACTGCAGCCACCAAAAACTCCAGAACAGTGGAAAACAAGACTGAATGATTATTTTTTTAAAGTAACTGATTAATCCTGTAATCTTGTTAACATTTTTTCCAACTTATTTATAACGGTAGTACTAATTGTTTCTTAACTTTCATTATATTCTTAATATTCAAACGTTCTAATAGATGTAGGTTTATGATGCACCAAAAATGTCATTATGCATTGCTAATGCCATTTAATTAAAAGAATTTTAATAACTGATCTATAGACGAATGTCAGATGGCTGGTGTACATACATTATAAAAAAAATGACAAAAAAAACTAAAATACCAATTTCAGTGAGAAGAAATGATTAAGCGTAAGGGCAAAGACCCCATGTTATCTCTAACACGACCTCCGCGCTACCCACTATTTAACATGGATGAAGCTTGTTACAATCACAGTATAATAAAGGAACCAGTAAAACCACTCCCCACTTTTCTTGGGGTTAAATTTATACAACGACTGATCAGTAAGAGCAGAATGCAGGCATACTATTGGTTGTTCTCCGTGTGGGGACTTGCTCGTTACCCTAGCAACGTACGGGTACGTGTTTAGCATAGTTTAAACAAAAACATATGTTCTGTGCATACTGCTTGCCTACATAGGGGTAGCGAGCACGTTACGTTAACGGTGATTGAGGTTAAATCCATTTTGATGGGATTTTCTAATTACTATATGATTGTTGCAATAGTTTTGAACAAAGAAATGCACCAAATGATAAATATGGTTTAGCATAGCGGAATATTAACCTCCTTGGTTAGAAAGAAACAATAAAAGGTGTAGATATCCATTTTGATGGTTCACTTCAAATACTATTTAATTCTGGAATGCAGGTACTCAAAGTAGGTGTATAGTGTTGAGGTCAAAAGGTTAAAAAAGAAATAATATAACTTTTACAACTAATTATACATACAAAATTGGTTTTTATATTAACCTATGCCCAAGCCAAACGTCAACTACCAACGATCAGGATTGCCACGTTGCCAGATGTATTGGCGCATTTGTCCGCAATATACATCATGTAGACTGCTCACAGTAGGTAGTAGGTAGTCACTAATTCTTTATAGCAATTGAATGCTCTATGAATAGTAATTACTACATAACAAGTGCGTAAAATTATAAAACTAGTAATAATAATAATCACAATATACCGTGCGTAACAGCAACAAATACAAATAACGCTGAAGTAAAACTGTCCATGCTGGCAATAATAGCGCGGAAGTTACTGTTTATTGTAAACAAAGCGTGGGGCAATTGCTCTGACCAATCAGAACGCCGAGCTCTGCCAAGCTTGAAAACGTTTATTGGAAATCTGAGCCCCCTCGAGATCAAAGGTGCCGACAAAGAGTGAACATACTGGTTCTTTATTATACTGTAGTTACAACAGTCACTATAACATGACAGAGAGATACGTATTACCAAAACGGCAACGCTATGTTAAATAGCAGATAACATGCATGTTAAATAACATAAGGGTGATATATATGTGTGCCGTACACACATCCGTACATTATAAAATTTTTATAATTATTGCCAACTGAGGCCCATTTTTGTCAAAATATGGATTTTTTAAATCTAATTAGCGAAAGGGTGGTGGCAAAGGTTGTTTTAAAACTATTATAGCCAAAAACAGCGAGTTTTGTAAATGCACTAAACCCTTTTCCTGGATTCTAATCATTAATTAGTATAAAATTATATTTGGTACATAATTGTTTGTTAACCGTGCATTCGTATTTTTTTTCAATTTAATTATTTCTACAACCCAAGCTGCCTAAGTTCGTAAGTTTATAATAAAAAGCATCACAATGTATTGCATTATTGCATCAAACAAACTGGAATAATATATCCATAATGTACAAATGCTGGTTGTTAGTGTAAAAAAGTATAAGCGGCAAGGACGTGTAGCAATAAAAGTAGCAGAAACCCATGCTCATAACAAAAAGTCATAAATCAAAAAAATTAAATTTAGTAGCTAGTAACTATACTTCTGTAAGGTTGTCGTCATGTCATCTAGAACTGAATAACTTCATATCCGTATACCGTACACACGTCACAGGATTCGAATTTGTGTTTGGGTGTTTGTGACATCGCGGTGACATTGCGTCACTGTCGGTTGTCAATTTTCAATCGCTTTTATGTCGCTGCTTAACGTTTTGTTCATTAATCGAATAAATGTAATTTTTTATTCGTGCGTCTTAAGAAAGTAATATGGCACAACTTTGAAATTATATTGATGTCAAACAATTGTTTTTGTTGTAATATCATCTGCTATTATAATGAATTAGAATAAATCGGGCGCGGCATTTATAGCACAAAGTATGAAGTTACAAGTTGTATTCGAGCATCGAGCTATTGGCCTCAAGCTTTGTGGAGGGTCTGTGTTTGTGTAGCAGAAGAAAACAGTGCAATTTTATTTAGTGGGATACGATGTTTATGATTATTCTGTAGAGATTGTGATATGAGACGTATGTGTTGGTTTCAGCATAGAACCTTTGGATAATTTAGGAGTATCCAAATATTGATCACCGTATAGGTTATGTTTCCAACTTTTATAAGCATCTTAGGTGTGTTATAGAAATACAAATTTGTTTTTTGTAAATTACCGTATGTCTGCAGTCTATAATTTGTTTCTTTGTAGACATTCAATCTTGGTGGGAGGTTCCAAGCATTGCACACTTTTGCTCGTTGTTTCGAACAGCATTCAACCTCCTGGATTTTGATATTGAGGTAAACAATGATTTTTATTTGACTGCATGCCTGTAACATTTTTATGTACATTGTCTTTGAAGTAAATAAAAGTATATGTTTTCATTATGATGTACACATCTGAAATTCTTTCACGATTTTCAATTAATCGTTGATGTGAATTGTTTGTTATTTTGAATAAAACAATCTGTTACTGTTTTATTTTTGGTAATTGTTGAGAAAACTTGTCACACTTTAATTTTCATTTTTTACTCGCTATTCTATTCTACTTACCTTAATAACGTGCACAACTACTTTTCGAAAAACGTGTTTTTGCACTGAATCCCGGTTTTCGACGCGAAGTGTTTTTCGTATGGTGTGTGGTGTTGCATGCTCCTCTCCTGCTCGTAGTTCAAATGCCCCAAGCGATGCATGAAAGGTAGTTTGAGGGGAAGGGCAAAACGTTGACTGAATTGCTACGCCTAGAGAAGGAGCATGAGACACTACAAACTAGATGAAGTGTGTCAAGTATGCAAAAAGGTGGGCTCTAAGGAGAAAACCGTATCATTTCACCGTTAAGCATTGTTTAGCTTATGTTAATATTTGTTGTCATAGGCGTCGTTTGATAAATTTAGCGAAATTAGCTAGTTCGCATGGTAAAATAGAACTAAGTGCAAATAACCGTATTATGAAAAATAGTTGTTTCTGCAAGAAAAGAAATGATGCAAGTTATTAATTAGAGTAGAAAATAAAAATTAAAGAGTGACACGATTTCTCAACAATAACCTTATTTTCATTTATTTTAATTGACAATAAGCTGTACAGTACTATATTTGTTATGTACTTGTATATTAATTTATAGAAGCATCACCTTCATTAATTTATTTATTAGTAGATTGCAACTCTTACATTGCTTGCATGTCAAGTGTCACCTGCATACCTGACTCTCAACTACTTGGTAGATAATATATATAATAATAATAGTACTACACATCATCTCCCTTTCTTTGAACATAAACACTTTTTCTTCAAATACAACTAACATTTTCATTAAGCTAATAGTAACTAAAAAAACTAACCTAATACAAAAATGGCACTACTAGTATATATCATAATCTTTGAATCTGTTAGGGAGCTCAACCTGTCTCCAGTCTATCTGCACTAGTGTCGTATTTATCATGGTTGTCCTTTTTCCGTACCTCACTACTACCTGGAATAGCATTATCCCCTAGGTCAATTACACAGTCCCTAAAATTAGGTGTTTTTAAAGACTTGCTAAAAAAGTAACTGTTATGCCTATATGTCACGTTATTTTCATCCCGAACATTGTAAGACCTTGGTTGTTTAAACTCTTTTGTTATTTACATTGTCTCTCTTTTTTAATTAGCAATGTCTCACCTCCTTTAAACTGTTTTCTTTCATGTGTTCCCTTATCATAATACTTCTTTGCTAAATTTCTTTCTCCCAATCTTATCTTTTACACTTTCATATTGTGGTTTGTACTGGTTTAATTTGAATGAACTCTCTTTTTGTTTCATATTTAATGATACTGACATTGTATACTTCTAGTAACTCTTTTCTCTTGCATTCTATAAACCCTGGAGCAATCGAACTTTCTAATCCTAATGTAGGTTTCACAAACACTTTAACTAAAACAAATCCCAGGTTTCCAGTTTGTTTTTCTTGTACCTAACATTAACACTACCCAAAAAGTTTTATTTTGAAACCTCCATAAGCCTCTAACATAGACTTTGACTCTATTAGTTCATGCTCGCTTAGATGTTTTTTATAAATGTGATATGGTAGAATATTAACTTCCGAACCCTTCTTGTTGGTTTCTATGGCACATATCTCAAAATCTTAGAAATTTTCATCAGTGCTTTCTTCTTTGGTTACTTCCTTTACTTGTTGGAATTTTTTCGTTCTTCTAGATCTGCATGCTACAGCAAAGTGGTTTAGCTTGCCACATCTTGCATACTTCTGTCCAAACGCCTTGCATTGTCTTGGTCCATGCACGTCCTTACATCTACGACATTTAAAGTTTTGCTCACTTCTTTGTAGGGGGTTATTGTCCTCTCTAATTTTTTATTTTTTCTTGGTCCTCAAACTTAATTTTTTAGCTATATAAATTTTTTCTTCTTTTTTGATTTGTTTGATCTGTATTTTAGTTGCCTCTGCTGACCTGCACATTTCAGCGACTTTATCCAATGTTAAGTCATCTAAGTAGCTACTCCTGCATTGAAGTTTGATTTAGGTTTAATACTATCTGGTCTCTTATTAAAGAATCCTTTTGTTCACCTAACTCACAGTTCGTAGCTAGCATTTTCGTCTGTCAACCATTTGTCAAATGGTTCATTTTCTATTTCCTTCCTTTAAAAAACCTATAATGTTCATATATAACATTTTTCTTTAAGCTGGTGTACTTTTCAAATGCATCCAGTACCTTCTTATCATCTTCTTTGTGTTTTCTAGGCAGTTCAAATGTATTATATATTTCTACTCCTTCCGGCGATTGTGTTGAGTAAAATTGCGACTTTCACATCATCTGTCTTATTTAACTATCCAGAAGCTTTTAAATATATTTCTAGGTTCTGTTGAACCGTTTAAAGTGTTCGGCCACGTTGCCTTTAAATTTAAGCTTACTAGGCGGCTCAAACTCCATTTTCGGTACCAGTTCTTGTCTGTTTGCAATCTTTCTACTTATTCAGCAGTGTCATGTTATGTACTTGTATACTAATTTAAACAAGCATCACTTGCATTAATTTATTTATTAATTAGTACATTGTAACTCTTAATTATTTGCATGTCAAGTGTCACCTGCATACTGACTCTCACCTACTTGATAGATAATAATAGTACTACATAATATTATGTTAAGGTTTAAACCACTGATACCAAAATGCATGTAAATTATTTGTGATAGATTTACGCCACTTTAGCGCCTAGCCGCTGGTCCTTGTACTAAAATTTTGACAAAGGTTCGCTTCTGCGGTAAATATAACGTTAATGATTGACGGTTAAAATCGTGAACTCATCATCTGTCTGCAGATTTCCAAAACATGATCGTTGTAGTGTTTGAGTAAGAAACATGTACCGTACAAACTGGATGTTAGTTTACTCATAACCATATTATATAGTTAAGGATCTAACCTAAAATTTGAACGAGCTGTTAAATTGATAGTATGAGTACCAGCGGCATGGTGGCTACTTGTCACAGTTTTGAATGACTTATGCGACATCCAGTTATTTAGAGACCAGTGGTTTAAACCCCCTTAGCGATACTTTTATGTTTCTTTCTGTCAGAGGTTGTATTAAAAAAATTTAATATAAAATTTTGGTAATTATGCTGATAACTGGGCCTTTGCCAAATTATACAAAATTTTGCATACTGGTAGAACACGGCCTCCTGAATACGAATCAGCAATCCGTTTCTTGCGGTCTTGTCTAGTTTTTGAGAAATAAAGTGTTTATACTCAGAACTGCTTTGCTGTTCTTCCATATAATATACGATGTCACATTTTCTTTTACTTCTGGTCTTCCTACATGTCAAACATCGTGTGGTAAGAAAAACAACTCCGAAATCTGCTTGAAAACAAGTCGGGAGCAGATTTACAAAGAGCAATATAAACTCGGATATTAAAACGTGATTGCATGTGCCAGTATAGAATGGATAACATTCAACTTTATTTTAAGCTTAGTAAAATTTTTATTATATTAACAGAATAATCAGAAATAATGTTTGAAAAGAGAAACTAAGATTAGAGAAAGATTAGAAAATGTAATACAGCACTATTTTTTTACGTTTATTAGTATTATTAATAACAAAATTTATCCTGGAGAAGGAACCATATCCTTCACTCACACAGCACCTGATATTTCTACCAATTGAATTTAAATGGACTAACACTACTAGGTCATAAAAAGTTTGCTTGAAGAATCAAAGATTTTGATATTAGTGTAAAGTATGTAAAGTCCGCTCACTTAACAACTTTATATCTGTTTTAATTTCATTATGAATTTTGTAATATGCAAATAAAATCAGGCACATAAAAATTGAATAAATATTTGGTCAAGAATAAAATAGTTTACTGGTCACTAATAAGCGAAAAATTGCTAAAATTTTTGTATTATTGCTTGTACCAGTATATTTGGCATCTTTAATTTTAACATGTAATATCTAACAGGTGTGACAAGCCCTGAGACAAATTCAGAAAGCTGTGAACTGTACAAACAAATTTTAAAAAAAGGCTAAATATTGCTGGGCACAATCTTATTTTATTATTTACATAGCTTTCAACAGACAATTATCTTTGATTTTTCGGAGGGTGTCATGATGCCTTTTCTAGGCCTGGATGACAGATATATCTTCTTTCACTTTTTGATTAATTCCATTAATTAGTTGCCGCTCAGTTTTTGTTTTGATTACATTGTTGTACACCAGCCGATTGCGAATACCCTAAAAATTTATACCGGTTTTTTGACATTTGGCAGTAAAGCTACTTATCTATTGAAATGTTTTTTCGAATATTGAGCATGGCAATGATTGCCGTTTTGATTGGCCAATCTTGTTATAGTAGTTGATGGTAGTTTTTTATTTTGTAGTCAAGTAAATGAGGGCGACTACCTTTTTTCTTTAATTTTCTGCTCTTTTCCATGCCGCATTTTTAATACTTTGCTCAGGCGACAAATTTCCCAATAAAATTAAAATTGGTAATATAGTAATTCGGTGTAAATCTGTCTTTCATTCATAGTAGTCATTCATTGAGGCTTAGAAACTAACCCTCTTAACCTGCAGCATAGAGCAGAAAACTCCAAAATTTCTTTTCACAAATTATCTGTGTCCATCTCTAAATGTACTTGTCAATACAATGCAAATAGCCTGCATACTTTGCAAATCCAAAAGTACATTTTACATAGCTGAATAACTCCGAAAATTCAATCCAAGAAACCTTCAAATTTATCTGCAACCTACTATACAAATACACTAGTTTTCAACACTACTAATTCAATCTAAGACTCACTTTCACTTAAAACACATTTTTGTCTTGATCGCTTGTCGTTCGCTTGTTTTACCACTTTTCAATTCAGACTTCCCGTCATGTGCCAGACCACGCTTTATGTACGTAGCTTCCCACTTACGCAACCCCACTAGATGTTTCTGGAAGGTTATTAGACTGTTCTGTGGTCGAAATTCTCACTCCATATATCTATTACTAGGATCACTGCCTAACGGATTGCAATGTTCTATTAATATGGTATCAGGTTTGCTTGCTTGCAGCTCTGACCCATAGATAGTGCTGATTGTGTCATTTTATCTGTTAACTCACAGCAATAATTTTAATTGTGATTACAAGCATCACATTATTTTTTTCAAATAGTTTGTTTTTTTGAAAATTGATTTTTGTACTACCAATGAATTAATAATGCTAGGCTGAATTTTAGTCAGATTCAGAAATATAATTACTGTTGACTAATTTTGAATGTTTTGTTTTGTGAATTTGATACACCAATTGTTTCAAATGAAAGAATTAATACACTATACAGAGCACATTAAAAACCTCCCTCCCTCATGTTAATGATTAAATATGTTAAGGAAAAAAGTTCAAATAAAATTGGGTAAGATTTTATTTTTTATTTTCTTTTATATGTTTTTCTGAAAATTTAAGATGGCACCACAGTCATTTTCGACTCAAAAACCTTAAAGTGAGGTCTTGATATAACTTATCTGAAAGCCACTTCCGTAATCTACATAATCGTGTATAGTAAAATGAAATTGGATAATCTGTTCCAATGGGTTTTTATCTGAAAATGCTTCAATGTCACATTCTTCACATTTGTAATATTTTTTTAGCAATTTTATCAGGACCTTCTAGCTTAACACATACAAAAGTTATGAAGTAGAATGAAGATGTGGGAAAATGTTTTAAGATTGAAAGCTTTAAAACCGATTATCTAGTTTAAATATTGTAAACAGGAATATAATGGAAAAATAAAAGTTCATTTCATATCACCTATAAATGGAAAGTATTTTTTATTCAAATCTTACCCACATTTCAACCATATTATCGAATTCAACATGTTCAAAAGTTGGCATGATTAAGAGGTACTTTTGACTTGTACTGTATATTACAAACAGTTTTTTCATGTGCCAGTGTAAATAGAGCATGCGATCTATTAAAGCTTTAAAATATGCAGTTTCTTTTTATTGCACAAAAGCACGGCCTAAACGCATCAAACACACATCTATTAAATTTATTTCTTTTTTTCCGGTGATATCCATCTCCAATAACTTCTCCTTCTAACTACTATTTTTACCAATATTTTTGCAATAATTAACTACACAACAAATCTCTCTCCTCCAGAGACTTGCACAGAGCAAATTCATCATATTGTACATCAAAGATCATACATGCTATTTTAGTTAGCTAAATTGTATTAAAATAAAGCTTCAACTTCCGTATTTATTAAAATGAATGTATCAGACTATATTTTTATAAAGGAAAAGTATTCTGTTTGATTAAGTCATGGCCAACTAAGATTTCAATAAAAAAATGATCAATACTTACACCAAAAATGCACCCTTTTTTTTTAATCTTTAACTGAAAAAAAAAAGTTGAAAATTTTTATGTTCCTCTGAATTCTACTTAAAAAAACCATGCAACTATAAGTGCGATATCTTGTGAGGACATCTAATATTTGACACTGTACATTTACAGTTACTTAAGTATAAATTTACACAGCTCCTATGTCATGATGGGATGTCTGTCTACTGCAATAGGACAAGAAACTCCAATGTAGGCATCTTTATGAGTTAGTTGCCCAACCTTGAGACTGGAGCACAATGCCTGCCTGATAGGATCATCTGATGTTTGTCGTAATTGACGCCTCTTTACTAACGTAATTCAGTTTTCAATTACCAAGCCCCAGGTCTAGACAGAGAAAAGGAATTAAACACAAGGGCTTGAAATTATTGTGCAGTTATAAAGCGCTTTTCCAGCTTTGAATGATTTTATGTTATTTTTAACAATACAAAAACACTATAGTTTAGTTGGATTTATTATAGACAAGTTTGTTTGGAATAAGCTTGCCACTAAACTGGATTTTTCTTTTAGGACCTTGAAGAGGCATTACTAACAGATGGCACAGAAGAATCGTCATGGTTACAAGAATTAATAGTGAGACTGTTAAGTGGCTGTTTGCCGAACAATGAAATTTCAACCTCCAATTATCAGATGTTTTTAAGACGATTATTTCGACAGAAGTGTCAGGAACATGACCGCTACAATCCATTCAATACTGATGTAGATTTTCAGTTATTGCCATTAAGAACGAAAGTTGATATATTATACGCATTGTGTGATTTCCGTTTAGATGCAAATGATGTGTTTGATCAGCTGAAAAACTTGGAAGCTGATAGTTTACGAGTAGAGCCTTTGGGTTATGATGATAACCATTCAGCTTATTGGTATTTTTATGGCACTCGTTTGTACAGGGAGGATTTTAAGCTAAAAAATAAAAGCAGCACTTCTGTTTGGCAAGTTATTTGCTTTACAGAAGAGGATTGGTTGCAACTGACAAAGAAGTTCAAAAAAGCATCGTCTAAAGCAGAAAAGCAGTTATATCGTACTTTAACAGGAAATTTTTTGCCTGAATTGCCTAGACTATTTAAGGAAAAAGAAAAACTCGCTCGAAAGAGATTATTAGAAAGACCACGAAAATCTAGCCGTATTCAAAAATTGGTGAGTGATAATGTTACTTGTTTTACAAAAAATTGATTTTCAAATTACTTTATGTCCAGCACTGTTGCTTGTATAAAGTTAAACTTGGCAATATCAATACAGATCCGTTTGTACTCTAGATGATACATACTACTGTTTACCCTTGGCAGGAGAGATTAATTTACTTTAGGTGAAATTAGATAATCTGAATGATGACTGCAGGTTTTATTATAGCTATTGTTAATATGCTACCTGAAATTTAAAATCTTAAATTGTTGTTATTATTACCAAATCCATTATTTTTTTTAAATGATGCTTGGATTAACTTAAGAATTTAAAACAAAGTGTTAAATGAATAAATTATTTAAAACCAATAATTTCTTCGGAACAAAGACTGACAAAAACATTTTATAAGCTTTGTCAAATACAATTCTTAAAAAATATATCTTAAAGATTACATAAATAATCCAAACTTCAGATTAATCATTTTATTATAGTTTAAATTATTAACAGCATTTCTTTCAAAAAAAGTACAGGGTATCCCAAAATAAACCCATACAAAGTTTAAATCATCTTACAACAACAATCTTTTACTGTGGCTTATTAAATATAATTACTCTATCAAAGTGACATCTCCTTGTTT
Source organism: Rhyzopertha dominica (assembly GCA_025024175.1). NCBI lineage: Eukaryota > Metazoa > Arthropoda > Insecta > Coleoptera > Bostrichidae > Rhyzopertha > Rhyzopertha dominica. Next base: position 20,464,641 of record QCXZ01000003.1, read on the forward strand.
TATTATATGTAAATTTTGTTTTTATTTTTGTTTCGGCAAGGAAATGCTTAATCTGAAATTGTTCATTTATTTAATGTTCTTAAAACAATGGTGTCAGCAAGCTTAAACATGAAGGCGACCGTCTAGAATTAGAGTGAAAGCACACTCTAAACACACCCAGAAACTGTGTGATTATTAAAAAGCGAGTTCAACACAATTGCAGGGTCTCCATGAGGAGGCTCTGTCATGAAATGGGTATAAATAACCCTTGCACACCAAATTGGCAGAAAGGAGTTTAATCGCAAGGCATAATAACTAAAAAGTCCAACTCATCACAGACAAAAACAAACATCGAAGACTGCCAAAGTATGCAGACAGTAATGGTTTGGGGGGTGGAATTTGCACCAGTGGCATAATACTTTTTGGTTTTGTGGACCAAATGGTCAAAATTACCCAAGACATATACCGACATGACTTATTCGAAGCCATGGTAGTTCCGTGGGCGCACGAGCACTTTGGTGGTAGAGAATGGCCATTTTAATGGGTCTCCATTTATTGCCTACATCATGAATACTAGTGCTACGCATCTATTTTGCTTTCAGATTAATTCAACTCTTATGAAACGGCAGTAGAAAAATTATTCTGTTTCAAATATTTTCTTAAATTTGCCAACAACTATGCAAAAGGTTCCTAATTGCCGCCAGGCACACTTTTACAGCTCACTAGGTAACAAGGTGCTCAGTGTTGTCAGTTTTATTAATAGCCAGAGAAATACAAATAATGCAATGGGAGTGAGAGAGAGGGGTGAAGGTATAACATAACCGTCAACGTCAATTAGGCATTTCAGTATTACGTCACAGTCCCTTTAAAAATGGATTCTGTTGGCACACAAAACCATCGTTTACATGGAGCTCTTACGGGAGACAAACTTTAAGATTTTTTTTATGTATGTTCGGGGCTGAAATTAGTAGCGTACTGCAAATATTTAGGTTTGTCATGATTAGCTAGATATACCTGTGTAATTTTAACGCAATATTCGGCGTAATAAAGGAGAAAAAGATTGTTGAAGGTGACGTTGAACTTCCTGTTGGCAGGTTGACACACTCCCTGTCCCTGTATTTACACCGAAAATGTTTTGTGTTTTGTCAGTTGTCAGAAATAAAAACAAGATGGTTGATGTATGCTGTTATTGTGTTATTTGTTGTGATTGTTGTTTTGATTCGTACTGCACAAAACACACTGAACAAGTTATTATATCATGGTTACATATAATACGCCGTATCTATTAATATAAACAATAGTTTCAGTGTAATGGATCTAGTTTAATATAGACTACATGACGATTATGTATTTTGTACTCGCCTCAAAGTAAAACAACTCTCTTTATTCGCACTATTTTTCACTAATGACAGCGTATATTGCACGAAAATTATATACATATATCCAATTAACCATAACGAATCTAAATATAGGAATTAGCTTAAAATTTCGTGTCACAAAATACTGAAATAAATTTGTAAAAGTTTTCTCCCATAAGAGCTCAATGTAAACACTAGCTTTGTATGCCAACAGCCGCCATTTTTAAAGGGACTGAAGTCACGTGTTCTGAAATGCCTAATATTATAATGTAAACATAGGAATAACCTATAACTGTTTATCAGCACTAGTAATCTTACAACACGGAACAAAACACTTCTTAATGAAAGCCGTTCTAACATTAAAAAAACAACAGATTACCCAAATACTTCAACAACATCTTGCTTGAAAAACTTGAAAGTTTGACTAAACTATGTAAATAAAAACGCGTGGCTAGAGTTAAGTTAGGGTTKTTTCTTTGCACATGGGACACATACTGCATGTGCAATGTTGTCAGTGGTACTTTACCTTTTTCTTCCTAACGACGGCCAGAGACAGTCCTGACAGTTTCAAAATTTATCATATCATCGTCATACGTAAGTATACAAACTTTAAACATTATCACACGGCAAGCGATGTTTAATTTCTCATAATAAAAACATTTATTCAAAAGCAGGTTCGATGGTTAAAGTGCTTTCGTGTTTCAACAAAAGGCCAGTGAATGCTCTTATTATATTGAATTGTTCATTATAGAATAAACTGACTGAAGGATGATTTAAGTTATTTTTACAAATACGCCTTAAGTTGACCTAGAGTATCAATGTCACAATGCCAGTTTACAAGTACATTCCTAACGGTATCATGAAAGTTTGCCCAAATTGGCAACGCGAAGCAGCTCAAAAAAATGTCGCTTGAGCACTGACTGTTGTTGGTGTTTCTCGCTTMTGTCAACATGAGAACCTTTTACGTCATCTCTGTGGCGTAATATCGAGGTATTTGAAACGGATATTGAAAATCAATACTTCACATTTTTTTTCTCGGCAAACAAGAACCGGAAAAAATTGCAAAAAAATATCTTTGTGCTTCAATTTTTATGTACATTTTAAATGTAAAATAAAAAAAAATTGTGGGAAGACCCCATTGTATAGTAAAAAAGGTGTTTTTTTAATATGGATTGGTATTGCAGTTTTGTAAAATAATAAGTAATGTATTTTGTTTTTGTGCTTCTCAGGAAAATTTAGCTCTAGAAGAAAAAGCCAAACAAGCTGAAAGCGAAAAGTTTAAAGATAAGGAAACAGAATTAAAACGACAAGAAGAAAAGCTAAAGAAGATAGCAGAAAAAAGAAAAGCAGCATATGAAAGAAGAGCTAAACTTCGTGAGCAAAGTGGGGATAGCAGTCCAAGTGAACAATCTGGTGAGCGGTATGAAATGGCTGGAGCTAAGACACGTAATAAGAATCCTTCAAAAACAAGGACAAGGAAAGGTACCAACAGTTCAGGTAATTAAAAATTATTTTGATTAATTTTGCTTTCCACAGTAAATACTAATAGAGTGCCTAGCTTAAATTTAGTTCATAAATAAATCAGAATTGCTAGATATGCAAATGAACAAAGACACTGAACTCTTAATGAGCAGCTAGCAGTGGTAAAGTTGAAAAGTTTTTAGGAAAACGAAATGATACTGCTTTCAATTGTGTATTGATTTTTGATTTTGCTTTATTTCATAAAATTAATTGAAGTATTCAGAGGATAATTTTTCAAATGTATAAATTGTACTGAACTCACCAGATGGACAGTTTCATTTCTTACCCACTAGCAGTAGGAAAAGTTCCTGCTTTTCTCTTTTACAATCTACAATGTTTTCAATTTATTCTATCCCTACCTGTGAGATGTGTGTAATTGTTTTTTTTTCCTGTCAGAAAAGCAAGTGAGGCCTTCATGCAATAACAATAATCAATTGGTATTGAATCGAAAATTTGGCTCCAAGTAATAATTTTTTGCTTCTAGTCAATACTGATGGGCCAGTTGTGTGTTTCACTTGCCATATTGGATATTGTTATCAATTAAATCTGTAATATATATTTTTAAATACAGAAATTTTTGTTCAAAGTAGTAAGTAAGCAGCGACTTACCTCACTGATCCTACTCTGGTCAGTAATATTGATATTACACTTTGAGAAGGTAATGGTTGCATGGGTCTTGAACAATAACATGTTGGGATTGGAAAATTATGTTGCATATGATAGTTTAAAATATTAATTGAAAATAAGTTGCCTGGATACATTTGAAATGGGAAGCCGGATTTTTAGCTTAATACTCAGTTTTCTTTAGATTCGCCTTCACAATTACATGTATAGACACCCACATATATTGTATTTTTTAATTGCCTAAACGACATTAAATATATTAATTTGTGTTTCCATTTAAAGACTATAAGAGCTTTTATATTTGCTTATTTTGAAAATTCCTTCTTGAACATTATTCCTGCTGCTAGAGGGAGGATATATTATGTCCTGGAAATATTGCTGATCACACACCTTCAATTTGCCGTATTAACTTTGTTCTTAATTCCAAATGTTTTATTAGAAAATCCACAAATTTTTTAAATTTAGTTTTTCATTGTTTAAATTGTGTTCTAAGATGTTTAATATTTCATTAATATTGAAATTTGTCTGTTTCTCCATCATTACATTTTTAAAAGCAGTGCAGTGCTTTTCTTTGTACAATAATTCTTTATCTGTTTATTAAAAATATCTTGAAATAATGTGTCGTATCACTGTCTTGTAAATTGCTGTCTTTATAGGCAGATGCGAACATTTCATACTTTAATGTTATCTTTCTGTATGTAGATGTGAAAGGTGACCAGAAGAAGTCTACAGCAAACAGGTCAACTACCGTCGGGCGCCAAACAAACAATTCACTTGCTTCTGCAACAGGGCAAATCGTTATACAGCCGGCACCAAATTCACATCGGAAGAAATTAAAAACATCCCAAGTGTGAGTAATAACAGTGAATGTTAATTAAGTATTTATAGTTATCAACTAGTTTCAAAATTAACATGTATTATATTCCTATTGTATTGTATTCTGTATACTTTGGTATTCTAAATTACTAGAGAAATAATGTTTTGTTTCAAACAAATTAAGACAATGTTTAGAATTTACAACTATTTTCAATAAACAACTTTATCCATCTAGTTTGATTCCTTAATGGCATGTCCTTGTCACCTAAACTATTAATAATTCAAGTATAAGTAACTAAAATTTTGATGGCAGTATAATCCTTTGGCAATATTAATATTACAGATTTCCACAAACAGATGAAGATTTGCAAACTGGAATGCACAAAATTTTGGATCACATCAAAAACCATGAAGATGCTTGGCCATTTATCGATCCAGTAGAAGAAGAATATGCTCCAAATTACTACTCTATTATTAGAAAACCTATGGATCTTCAAAAAATGGAAGAGCGACTAGATGCTGGCCATTACAAAAATTTTTCTAGGTTTAAGGCAGATTTTCAGTTGATTGTTGATAACTGCAGACTATATAATGGAGTTGAAAATGGTAAAAGTTTTTCTCTAATTGCAAAATTGTTATCTGATCTTTGTTGTTTTAGAGTATACTGAAATGGTTTACAATTTAGTTAAAGTATTTGACAGGGCTGCTGAACGTTATTTGGATCAAATATCATCATCAGATGATGAAGTTGCTGTTCAGTATCTGGAATTCGAAACTGATTCTGGATTGGGTGCAAAAGCAAAAAAAACTTCAAACAGAAAACCTACCCTAGCAGCTCAAACTGATAAAAAACGTGAAAGATCTGTAAGCAGGGATTCTATAAGTGATTCAATAAGTGTAGATGAAAAACTAATTTCAAAAGCGATAAAAACCACTGAAGTTCAAAATAACAAGAAAGACATTAAGAAAAACAGACGTGGTAAGAAAGGAAACAAACAAAAAGTTTCATTAAAGAAAGCCATTAATACAAGGAAAAGTTCTCACAAAAACAGTACTAAAAATAAGGTTGCTGTTACTGTGAGAAGTCCTAGCAGAGGTTTGAGTGAATATTCCAGCAGAGACAATTGGAGTACTAGCCCTCCACCTTCATGGCCACCAAGTGAAGGCAGCCGGCATTCACTTAAAGATGAAGTTGATGATCGCATTTCAAGTGAAGATGAATCAAATTTTGTGTCACGCAAAGGTAATTTTATTTTGGTATGCATGTATGAAAACATTATTTTTCTGTCAGTGAATTTTTTTAATGTAATTGTTGACTTGATTCAGTGTAAATTGTGAGGGCTTATTATAGAAAAAGTTTAAATCAAAGAAATCTGAATATATTTAATATATTTTATCAAATAATTGAATAATTTTGTGTTCTCGATTATTCGATCGCATCTTGATATCATAGATTTTTATGTTTGGAATTTGCAGAAATTTCAGTTTATGTCTCAATTCTAAAGTTTGTACTTTATTCAGTTCAGTATTATCAGAACAGATCAGGTAAACCTCTGGTGGTTTTTATTCTCCTGGAAATGTTTGAAGTTCGCAGTTTTGGTATACCAACCTGTTCTGTCACTTGTGTCGATTGTCAAACGGGCTTCATTATTTTAATCTGTTAATTTTTCCCGTATAGCGAATGTTTTTGCAGAATCTGTGGTGCCAGCATTAGTTACAGGTAACAGAAAAACCATCTTATTTTTGTCAGTGCAATAAATGGGTTGAACGTCAAATATGTGTCAATTTACATGTTACATTCACGTTTTTTTATAAAAATAAATAGTAGGTAATAAATGTATTTAAAAAATTATAGTATAAAAATAGATACTTACTGCTGCTAGAATACTTATTTAGAACTAAAATTATGATTTTTTTTTCTTTGTAATTAGGCTTCAGTCCAATATTATAATTTTGTTAACATTCTGTTACATTTGCTATAATGCTAAAAACTTCATCAGCTTCTCCTCACAGTAGGTTTTGAGAAAAACTTATGACAATATTGAGACTAAAAGAAATAAAATTTCTTTGTGATAATAGTAAATAGTGCTGCATTTGTTTATACCTAGTAAAATCGTATGAAGATCCGCTAAGTATCTGTATCTGAATGGGTAGCTATCAAAAGGTTGGCACTGACTACAAAGAGAAAATACTGACTTCTATATTAAGAACTGGAACTTCCTTCTACATTAAGTTAAACTCAATAAACTTTATTTATTATTTGGATTATTATACAAATTATTCTTCAGTCCCTGAACACAAAAGATACTGCATTCTGCATTAACATTAAAGACGTTTTAAAAGTTCTGGTAAATTATGATATAGTCGTGTAATCTAAAGTGTTTACCTGGGAAAGAAGTTTTACTGAAAACTTCAGAGTAATTTTTAGCTAGACTGTTTTAAATCTTCTATGTAATTTGTACAATAAAGAGAAATTTTAGAAAAAAAGCTTTTTTCAGTTATTGGGTATATTAGCCAATTAATAATTTTATTAATCCTAAGAACCATGTCGAGTTAGAGCTTTCTGCAATGTTAAATTTACGTTTGGGTGGTATATAATTTTTAATATCTTCATACCTATATCTTATATTTGACAACTCACTTTATAGCACTACATGAAATCTGTAGGTTATTTTACTTGGTTTTATGTTTGAGACCAAAACACGTTTATATAGTTGGTTTTTGATTATATGAGAATGGTAAAATATTATGGCATTTTTTTAACACTAATTGTGTCTTTTTAACCTCGTCTCTTGTATAGTAAAACATAATAAACTTGCCCAAAAAAGTAATGTACCTGTAGTACTCTTATATTATGTTCTCTATTATTCATCTATAGCTTATACCTGTTAGACATTGCTTTATAGCAAAAAAGTGGTGACAAACAAAATTAAATTATAATCATTTAAAATTAACTTGGCCTTTTGCACCTATTACCTTTTTTATAATGCATCTTACAATGCAGGAAGAAGATATTCTAAAGATTAAAATAATATTTCTTAGATGCATGGCATCCTAGATTGCAAAGTAGATGTAATGCTTAAAATATGTACATACCTATATTTTCAATTATTAAATTGTGCAATTAATTCCAGATGAATACAGTGGGAAAGCTGATAAGTGGAATGACGATAAGCACAAAAAAGGATATAACAGTTATGAGGAAAATTCTTTTTTAAAGGCAGAACATAGAGATAAGCATAATAAGCTTAGGGAAACAATAGAGAAGTTAAAAGCAAAGAGCGAAATAGGTAGAAAATTGAACCATAAAGAAAGCGAATATATAAATACAAAAGTGTTGCGAGGAAGCAAGTCTGAAGATGAAGAGGATGTTTCTAGCACAGAACAGAAAGCTGTGTTTGATATAGATTGTAATGATGGAAATAGCACTGCTGACAGTAGTAGAACGGATTCAAAAAGTTGCAGTAAAAAAGAACCTAATTCTAAAAGTACAAATACAAAAAGTGTTCAAATTGAAGCTTTAACCTTGGCAACAGAACAAACATTAAAAGATATTAATAAATGGCTTGATGACACACCTAGATTCTCAGATTTTAGTTCATCAAGCAATTCGCCTTCACATTGCATGCTGTTTGATGACCTTGATTCTTACAGCATCAAGGCTGATGTGGACAAAAAGAAGTTTGACAAATCAGTTGCTTCTAAAAAAGACCCAACTAAAGATGGAAAGAAGAAATCTCTTCACAGAGATCCTGCCAAATTTTTAAAGAAACGTGAAATACAGAGAACAATAGATCGCCTTCAGCCTGGGAAGAGTAAAGGAAATCTATTGAGTAACATACAAAACTCAAAAGCTGAAGAACTTTTCCCATTGGGTACATTGTCTAAAACAAAGGACATCAAAAGCTCATTAATTGTTAAACCTGAAGATGATGCCCCAAAGCTTAGTCTTGGCTCAGTGTTGGATACTTTTGGCAAGCATAAATTTATAGATGACCCACAGAAAGATGATTTTAGCAAAGATGTAGTTGGGAGCGAAAATATAGCAGAAAAAAATGTAGCACCACTAGAGGTTTTCAAAGAAGAAAGTAATGTTACTGAAGATAAACCAGTCTGGGTTTCAGCGGAAAATAAGGCAACACCAAATTTAAGMGCCTGGTTCAAAGCATTTGGTGCACCTAAAATGCAGCAGAATCAAAAAAAATGTAAGTTAATATTTTTGTCTTCATGTTGTTACCATGAAACACAACTTCAAATAAATATCATTAGATAATTTTTAGTTGAAGTATAGCTAAAGAAAAAAAAAAAAGTTATTAATGTGTTCATTCTAAGTTTGACTGATTTATTTAGTATACTGTGACTTCAGTATTCTAGTTTATTACACAATTTAAAATTGACGTGCTGATTTATTTAGTATACTGTGACTTCAGTATTCCAGTTTATTACACAATTTAAAATTGACATGTGCAATACCTTTGGCAATCGATAGCTATTTTCAGAGCTTATTTACTGAATACTAATTTTTGTATATATATTTGTAATATGCCTTCAAAAGTATATTCTGAAATATACAAGGTGACTCAAAATTCAGGCCCTTGCTTTTGGGGTTTCTTTCAGGGGACTAAAACAAATCAAAAATATAGAAAAGAAAATTTTCTCATTGCCCTTCTTTATCGAGTTATTGATAAAAATATAAATAATAAGTTTTATGCAGTCTTTCCAATTATGTATATAATATTTGAAATGTAATTGATACTTCTCTAATCGAGATTATGTCAGTGTGTTTAAAGTATTTGGTGCAAATAATTACAATACCACTGTAAGTGGTATAGCTAGGTTTCCAAATTGTCAGCATCATGATGCAAAGACCATAAGACGAGGAACAAAAATTAGCCAAGTATACGTCTTCAAATTGTATCCTTTCAAACTTGTTTCCAAAAAGATACAATTCACAGATTATTAAGGAGAAATGGTCTGCATCCAGTTAGGCCTCACAAAGTTCAAGTTTTGGTTGACAGAGATATTGAGCTTTGAGTCAATTTTTGCAAATGGCTGTTGCATAGCATAAACAGTAATCCACATTTCATTACGCAGATTCTGTATAATGAGTGATCCACCATTATGGAAATGAAGAAAATCCTCACTTAATATGCAACAGGGCCGGTTTATTAAATTATGTAATTGGTTGATGCATTACCTTCATATCTTTATTATATTATTCGTTTATAATAAAGTTTAAATGATGAATTTTAGTTTCTTATCATTAACTTGATAACGAAGGACAATCGATAAATTTTCTACTGTTAATTTTCGATTTGTGTTAGCCCCCTAAAACAAGCCCCAAATGCACGACCAGTAACTTTGAAATACCCTGTACATAAAGCACTAAATTATTCAAAAGTTATTTTAAATGAAATCGCTAAATTAATTCAGTTCTTTGAGATTAGTTTGTTTATTAATATTAATAATAATAAATCGTCTTTATTTGCCCACTACATTGATATAAGTAACAGTATTATTATGACTCTGAAGAACAGGAATCATAGCAGGGCAAAACGGCAAAGTTCAGTGGCAAATGACACTAATGATAAGTGCGATTGCCTCTGCTCTTTCACTCATTCGTTTTTAATACTGCCATTTGAGATCATTTCTTTTGTTTTGACTCTTAATATCTTCTATTGGGTGTCCCAAAGTTAACGCAAGATTTGAATTAAATAGAAAACACAGTTTTATTCTTTTGATTGTGATTTTTTTATTGAATCATAAAGTACATAGTATAGGGTTATTTATGGAATAACACATCAGGCAAATGGCCTCCACGGCTTTGCATACACATACACACTCGTTTGTCGAAATTTTTCCATGACCATTCTGCATAAATGTGGCTGAATTTCATTGATGCAACATTGAATCTCCACCTTTAATGCACGTGTGGTTTTGGGCTTGTTGACCTGACCTGACCTGTCATTTTAAATAACCCCATAAAAAGAAATCTAATGGTGTTAAATCACACAATCTAGGGGTCAATTGTGATCACCGAAATGAGAGAGTACACGACCTGAAAATGTCTCATGCAGTAATTGAAGTGTTTCATAGGCTGTATGGCATGTGACACCATCTTGTTGAAACCACATATTGGCCACATCAATATCATCCAATTTCGGCAATAAGAACTGTGTTATCATGTCGCGATATCGAGCACCAGTAAGTCACTGCTTGACCAGCCTCATTTTCAAAAAAGTATGGTTCAATTATGCCTCTAGCCCAAAATCCACACCAAACAGTGACAAGTTGTGGATGCATTTTCGACAATCACATGTAGGTTCTCAGAACCACAAAAGCGGCCATTTTGGCTATTAACAAACCCATCAAGGTGAAAATGTGCTTCGTCGCTTAGGATGATTATGCTTGAAAAATCAAAATCCATTTGTTGATGCTCAGTAATGCATTCAACAAACCCTCTTCGCTGTACTTGGTCATTAGGCTTCAGTTGTTGTATAATTGATTTTTGTAAGCATGGAGACACAGATCTTTAGTTAGTATATGCTGGAGAGGGCTACTTGAAATTTGCAATTCTTGTCCACGATGCCAAATTGAGGTTCCTGGATTGTGACCGACACTCTCATGCACTGCTTTGATATTGACATTTGAACGACTTGTTTTTGGATGACCAGTGTGTTTGGCGTCTCCAACGGATCCTGTCTCCCGGAATTTTTTTATTAATCTCTTCACAGTTGACGAAGTTAAAACACTATTTGACCATATTTTGTATGAAATTTTCGAACTGCGGCCGCCAAGCTTTCATTATTTTTGAAATATTGTTCAATAATGAAGACACGTTGTTCTATCATGTAACGCTTCATTTTTACTAACCCTAAACTGTCAGCTGTCGATTTGTTTTTTTTTTTTAGGGTTGTCAACACTACTGCATAAATGGCGGCAAATTTAAGTCTTGCATTAATTTTGGGACACTCGTTATTTTGTAGACACTGTTAGTTACTGTACAAAAGAAAGTATACTACACTGTATGAAGGGTATCTTAACTTGTATTGCTCTATAAGAATTAACTCTGAAATAGTTAGTTTTGTAGTTATATTGACAAGTAGCATTGTTGCTTAGTTACTTTTCATTTATATATAGGTGAGTCAAAAGATAAAAGTGAAGAGAAACCAAACCAGAGTGCAAGGAAAGATGAACCTAAAAAAAATTCTACTCAGGAAATSTCCCCAAATGCTGAGAGTCCTATAATGACTCAAGGTCAACCTGCACCAAGGCAGCGGAAAATTAGTACAGGAAGCAGCATGTCAGAAAGGTCATCGTTCAGTCAAGACCTGGATTCACCTCGAGTTGCGATGGATGAACGACTGGGTGCATATCCAGCTCCATACCCATCTCCACTTCATCGATCACCGTCTGGTGCTTCGCCTGTTATGGTCTCCCCTCGTTTAGATGTATCACCCAAAGCGCCTTCTTATCCCATGTTGAATGGACAAATACGGGTTGGTTTTTATCAAGATACCGTTTCGACAAAAAGCAGTCCTGACAAATCATGCAGTCCACGGGATAATCCTCAGTCACCATATAATCAGTATCCAGAACATGGCACATTCACTGGAACCACTGTGGCGGGTTACCCATACGGCAACCTTCCCTACTCTTCACAGCTAACTTATTCCAGTGCCAATTCAGCGCCCTCATACAGTGAAAGTGGTAGTACGTCTACGTGTTTTGACACTACCAAACCTTTGACTGATCAGTATCAGACAAAAACTGTTCAAAACATAAGTAACGAGTCATCTCCGCCATCTCAGCAACATTCACCCTCCACAGATTTACAAAAGGCTGAAAAGGTCCAACAGACTCCTGTGTTCCCAGTTAAGAAACGTGTTTACAGTGAAGCTGAACCTGACCAGTTGAGCCATTATGAACAGAGTGGCTTTGGCAGAAATGTGGATCAGATGATGGAACGGCAAGGCAGTGGTGACTCTAGCCAATCGTCACATAGCATAAGTGATTCTAAGCAGGGATCTCAGTTCAAAGCTGGCGTATCAAGGCTTGAAGAGATGCAACATACAGAGTCAAGTGTGTCTCAGGAACAACATGTATTGAGGAACGCGACATACTGTGACTCGCCCGCGACACCGTATAACAGGTTACATGGCAATGATCCTGGGTATTTGCTGAACATCCCCACTAGTAAGTACTATAATTCAAATTGTGTAGGATTTACTTGTACTGCACTAAATGATTTTGGGTATGCTGCAGAACATGGGTTACTTTTTTTATTTCATTACATGGTAACTTCTTTATTTGCAGTTATAGTTAGTTAAACAGTTATAGTTCTACAAAATTGTCTAAGAAATTGTTTGCATTATCAGGGTGTGAAATGTACAATAATTATTATATTTATGTGACCATTTTATTCCTTGTATGATGTACAATAGGGCCCATACTACTGGAGTGTATTCCATCTGTTTTCAGTCTTATGGATTCAGTTCCTTAATGTTTGTTGTTTGCATATGCATCATGCATTTTGTGTTTTGTTAAGTACTCTTATTGGCATTGACAATAAATAATGTGATATGCAGTAATGCTTATTTATATGAGATATAAATCATCAAAGGTTTTTTTTTTAATAGAACTATACATATTCTTTTTAAAACAAAATGGGCACAGTAAAACAAAATACATCATCAAGTGACTTTGGTCCACATTTAATGAATTAACAAGGTTTGGAATTAGTAAAAAAATTACGCACACAAATGTTCAAATTGCAGTCCATTTACCACCTGACATTGCTTAATTTGCACAGACACTTTAGTCTCGTGTGACCTACCTATCCATCTATTGGCAAAAATTTCATTAAGGAAGCGACGTACCGTTACACCAATATGTGCCGATGCAACATCTTTCTGGAACCAAATAATGTCTTGTCTTGGAATATTATTGTCCAGTTCATTCTAAAATATCTCTGAGAAATTCTAAATATCTGGCGAAAGATTATTTTCAAAAAAGTAAATAATGAGTTGACAAATGTTGCCTGCCGAAACATTAAGTGTGTTTGTCATTTATGAACTCAGTGTAGATTTTCACGTGTTCATTAGCGACAACTGTGACGGTTAACTATGTTGCTTAACCAGAAAACAGAATATTTCTCAGGCTGTTAGAGTCTTCATCATTTCTTCCCATCAGCACCTCACAAAATTGTAGACATCCGTCAGGATCATCCTGAAGTTCATGGATCAATCAATTCTTATACGGATGAATTTTTTCCTTTTGACAAAGTTTACTCACTGTTGAGTGCTGTAAGTCATTGTTTATTACCTCCTGACACAGTGATATGTTAGGATATTCTGCTTCTAATAAAATGTTTAATTTTATGTCATTGTTTCAATTAGGATGACCAGATCTTGGCAAATCCTTCGCACTACCTGTTTCGTATTACAAATTTTCTGATGATACCGGACTCTATCGCGATAACCTACCATCATTCAAATTTGGAATCGTTCAGTCTCCATTAGACACACCATCTTAATTAGAGTTGAGATCGCAGGTTTAATTTACTTGTTTGAGAATTTCCTTTAGGATTAATTCAGGCTGGACTAAGCACTTCCAAAAAATAGCTACAATACGATTGGTATCAATTGACAAAAACCACTGCAAATTGAATACTTCCACATTTTTTGAATATATTAAATATATTCGGAGATATTTAGGAGAAACTGTTTTCTTTAAGCGACGCTTTTTTGCTAATATCTTCTAAACAGTTTGCTGCACCGAAAATTTATAAGAATGAATAATACTCACAGTTATACTACTAATCACATACTAAAATGAAAAAAAAAATAAAAATTTGCAAAAAGGGTAGTTACCCCCCAATTTCGCCCCCTTCCCGATACCCTACTTACCCCACAAACAATAGGTCGCTTTGGGTAGTTGAGATTTATACGTTTGCCAAATTTCAAGTTCATATATTGTCTTTCGAAAGTTATCATGTCCACAAACAATACCACACACACAGACAAGAAATTTTTTTGCTCAAATTTTGTTTTTTTGCGTTTTCGACCATTTTAAAGCGAATGAGCAAATAAAAATTGTTGAAAATTTTTTTTGCGATACAATACTTTCCATTTGTTGGATATGGAAGTAAAAAGTATTATCTTTTAGTTTCACTGAAATCAACAGATGATAGCTTTTTGTCGATTGATACTAGTAGAAGTTTTTTTTTATTTTTGGAACCGTCCCACTTTATTCAAGATATTCAACAAGTGCTTACTGCAGTTGGTAGGAACATAAAGTACCAGAAGATTTAACCTACGTTACTCCCTCAAACAATTATTTTGAGGGTCTTATGAATCAATTAGGTGTTCAAATTGTAAACTAACTGATCAACTCTCTTCTTTTTGTATTTTTTAATACATTTTATGCACATAATAAATATCTATTTTTTTAATGCCAAATGGCAGAATAGTTATATTTCTTAAATGATAAGGGCTCAAATAACACAAAATATTATGTATGGATCTATTTACGAAAACATTTGATGACGTTATCTTCGTCATAGTAACAGACTGCTTTGTTTCACTCATCTCAAATTAAAGCTCTTCTTAAATCTTAAATTACTTGTTTCAGCATTTTTTTTCAAAMTTATAACCCTTATTTTGAATTTTATGCATTACTTCATCTACACTTAATATAAATGTATATGTATTATTGATAAAATGTTTCATTTAATTATGTTGAATGGGTTAATTGATGTTACATATAAATTTATTTTAATACGTAACGGGATATTCGACATTTTTCTTCTCTTAAATAATACTTTTATTCTCACCTTCTTCAGGGTTGCTGCAAATGGTTACAATGTAATTTGCAGGTTTTTTATATAAAATTGACTTACAATATGCAAGATTATATTTGATAGCTTCAACTTCAAAATGACAAGTTTGTTTGTTTATTTATCCTCATATATGAATACAAATTAGAATGAAAACGTAAACGAAACTACATGGTTCAGCAAAAATCAGCTTTTTAAAAGCTTGTTTCGTAATATGAAGAGGATTATTTAAGAGAAAAAAAAGGTCGAATATCACGTTACATATTATAATCGAATACGACCGTTAATTATACTAAATATTAAATTTATTTTAGACAGTATAGATCTATTATTTTTATACTATTGAGGTTGACTGTAGTTAAGTTATTAATGCTGTGTTTCTTATTTTCTCCAGCGAGCCGACAGCAGGAAGCGGAGAGAAGGGTTGAGTTGCCTGTATACACAAATATGGGTTACACAGGCGTGGATGGAGCATATCTTAGAAACTCACCTCAATTTGTTAGAAGTGACATGAATTATGGCAGATCTGGTCCACCCTCAGCAAATGTAACAGGCCAGAGTTCAGATGTCAGCTCACACTTAGACATGACGATGCGTTATGGGAATTCAAATCTTAATTTAGGAATGAGTACAACAGCAAGCAGTATGCAACAGGCTCAGACCTCCATAGATGTTAGCAGTCACACTTCACATACAACTAGTGACAGTCGTCTGCAAACATTCGGAAACCCAAGTTTAGAAGTGGATCAAAGTTTAAGAGGGAATTTAGCCAATTTATCTCACATAGTGGATAGGTTTCCTACAGACGATCGTATGTTGTCTGGCATACAACCTGGAAGTGCGTACTACAGCGATAAAGGTCACAGTGCTTCCAATGTATATGGAAAGACAATGGCAACAAGTTCATCAGGGCTACCTATCTTTAATCAGCCAAATGTGACTATGCCATACAGTCATGACATGCAGTCAACAGCATCAAGCATTTATAACAAACAATTTAGTGACTTACAAAGTGGTGCTGCTGAGAAGAATTCTCAAACACAGGACAAGAAATCAAAACGGAGAAGAAGTACAAAATCATGTAAGTTGTTACTTTACAGTTTGCTTGTGGGATGTCTTTATGAATGTGGACAATCAGTCGTGAGTAGGGCTGTGTATTATTAAAAACCTTGAATCAATATCGATATATTTATATACAGAGTGTTCACGGTCACAGTTGTAGGCTAGTGGTTTAAATGGGGAAGTTTCATGATTTTGCTGTTGTTTACAAAATAACAATTGAATAGATTATAACTAAATTCATTTTGGGTTTGTAATACTTGTTAAGTAAAGGGAAGGATTATAAGCTACTCAAACATACACAGTAACACTTCTAAATATTGTTTTAAAGGTACGAAATTGCACGCAACACAAAACAGAAAGCTTGAACACTGACAGTTTTTGTATTTACTTGTATTTTTGTATTACTATACTGAGTCCATGCAGTCTGTTCTTGACAAACAAATTCATTGTAAGTAATGAATCATTAAGAACATGCATTTATGCATGTGAATAATATAAAATAATACTTTATGTCTGCAAAATGCATGGCTTGACACTTGTAACGATATAGAATAACTTAATTTATCCCTAATGCTGGAACTTGCGCATCTTTCGCCTTACTTGTCTTGCTTCCTTACGAGTCTGCTGGTTTTCTTGATGCCATCGCTTGCACCACAAAGGAATTCCTATATGACAGACAGAATGTACAATGTCCCCAATGACGAAATTCTGGTGTTCGTTTATTCCAGAATGGAAGGATACATTTTGCAATATTGTTAACAAAGTAGTACGAGATGGTAGAGCAACAACTTTTTATAAGAACCTATAACATTTAGCATTCCTCTTCAGAAGCGCAATTGCCAGTACTTTCTCTACCACCCTACGTCTTCCATGGGGATTCCGTCTTGCACAGCATAATTGTGACAACATCCCGCTGTGAAAAAACAAAGAATTATTTATTATTTTTTAAATTAGATCTAGGTATTTCACCTACCTTTAAATAAGTTTCTTAAAGAAGGGGAATCTGCAAGTTCTGTCAATGCCCCCCCCCCCACATCTCCAGATTTATTTTTGTACTTCCTTTCAATTTGCGAATGTAGGCCTCTTTGTTTTCCACCGTATGCATAAGACGCCTTTTTCTAGATGAACCGTTTGCTCTTGACATGTCTGGAATTGGGTGTGTTCACTAATTATAAAATAMAAACTTTTATACATTAAAAAAGAGTAKTTAATTAATTAAGTGTGTATCTGTATCCATAACGCTGCAAAGAAAATTTTTAACCAAAATAAATTGTTTAAGTGTGCAACGTGGCAACAACGCAGTTTTAAGACACGCTCAGATTGACTAGGACTGGCTGTGACGTATCACCTGATGTAAACAAGATAGCGTGCGCTACTTTCCGTATTTCGTTTGCGTTATTGGTTATGTTTGATAGTGTTCTCGTTTATTTGTTTTTTATAAATTCAACAATATGTCGTCGGAATGCTTTGTTAAAGCGTCTTCGAACAATTTGCCTCCGGTACATATGTTTATAGTCACCGAATTTATCAAGAACAACCCAGGTTTTAATGCTGCCGAAATCAAAAGTGCTAAAGTATAAGCAGCAGTATAAGTAATTAATAAAGCAGTTTAATCTGCAATTTAATACATTATGGATCATTGATATTTTGAACGAAATGCATCTTTTTTCTAGTGGAAGTCGTGAGCAACACGGAGATGCAGCTATAGGTTATTTTCAGGTGAAGCGAGAGGGACCCATATGTATACTGCAGTCCAAGATATGCCCGGAACACAAAGTTCGTGCAAAAAATTATGCAGTTATTTTAAGTCTCACAACAGTAAAATGTAGATTTTGTCTTGGTCATACCCCTTCTGGCTGCTTTAAACTATCTCCGTTTGCGTAGTCTCCGGGTACACTTACGAATATTTTGTTGAGACTATTGATGAATGTATTTGAAATTTGAACACTGGCACAAAGCACCATCTGCTGTTAGCTTCTGGTTTGAACATGCTTAAACATTCTCTCAGTTGTTAGGAGTCCGTTAAAAGCAAGAAAACAACTCGTTTCACTCGGCACAAGCAAAGGCACATAGGTAACATAACCTTATTCTTTGTTTAAATCGGATGCTACGTCACACCATCTCCATCCCGGGACACTGTTTGTGTGGTCAATTTTTATATTTGAACTTCAGAACGGTTTTTTTCCGAAAACTGGTGCTAGAAAAATTTTGAAATTTTTAGGACGTAACAAGGGTGCTCCAAATATACAGATCGCATGGTTTCTAAAAAATGTGAAAACACCCAATGCCTCGGAAACAGGATGTCCACTAACATTAGATGTGTCTTGGCTGTCTTGTAAACCAGAACAACTAGCTAGATGCTAGCTAGATGTTTCGGCTAAAATATATGATACGTTAATTCCTAAGACATCATAAATGCACAATTTTTTTTACAGGTTAGGTTAGCACGTTCTACACCAACTAAATCGGTATGCTTACATAACTGCTGTTTTATAACGAGGGAACAGCATCTACTCACAATTTTCGCATAACTAGATTCATGCTACAAAATCCATAATTGCGAAAAGAAAAGCCATGCATATATAAAAGCATTGTTATTTTAATTTAGCTATATTAACAAGCAGCATGCACTTACTTTTCAGCATTAGAAGGAAAGTAATTCATTTTTCCCACAAACACATCACTGCATCCGCAGACCGAGCAACGACACTGTTGCATAATCTTAATTGCTACAGGAATCTACGGGTACTTATGATAAGTTTTCTTAACAAAAATAGTATCACAATTGCTATTGTACTATTTACATTTTACAATCAGATGGTGGTGATATTGGGTTACACACCTTTAACCAACCAGTACTGCTGCTACGTTAATGAATTCTACATTAATGAAGTACATTTCCGTACTCCAAATAGGTACTTAGCGCAGACTCCTGCTGCTTTGTACTTTAGCCTTTGTTCTCAGACTCAGACAGTGAAAAAAGATGCTGGAGTCACTAACCTCGTGTGCTTCCACAAAGCAGTAAGACCACTATAAAGCAAAGATTAATCAATAACAATACCTTATCCCCCAATAACTACAAACTTACCAAGTTTACTCTTGTAGCAGTGCAATCGCCATGCACAGCCGTAGTTTAACCAACAGTGCAACTATACAACAAAAGAGCCCAGAGTACTACATCATGACATTTCAACAATGGTAACTTACCAGGCTTCACTAGTTCTTAACACTAATAGTAATAATAATAACGCAACGAAAGGAAATTAACGTCCAAACACCAAAAACAAAGTCGCACTTAACCCTATAATTTGAAAAAGCACTATGGCAGACAAATGCGTAATCATGTGCACAGCGCAGGCGTGCAAGGGTGCCAAATTTATTTCAAAATAGTAATAATGTTAAAACCTCTAAAATCCAGCGAAAGGTTATTTATAAATCGTCAAATATTTCAGAGTATTAAGTCACAACCAAAAATATTCTTAAGCACTATTAATAAAGAGTTTGGAATAAAGTGAATTTCTTATAACAGATAAAGAAAAAATTGTGCAATCTGGCAACTACACAGTTTGGGGCTGCAACGAGATTGACCAATCGGAATGCAGAATCACGGCACTCGTGCTGCCCTCTCAGCTCATTCCCAACTGTAGACAGGGATAAACATAATAGAATAATGCTAATGTTAAACAAGGATAAAATTTCTCTCAAAACCGAACCAATTTCCCTATTTAGTTGGCATTCTGAAAATTTTTCTATGGTACTATCAATAAAAACTTTTTTAAAGAAAGCATGTTTAGCCACACCAGTATTATTTTTTACATTAATTAATTCATTCATTTCAAAAATTTTCTTATTAAAACCTGGAATGCTCTGCATATTTAATTTATATATGAATACTGAACATAATATTGTAACTGGAGTTGCAAAATCATTCAGTATTTATGTGGTTAAAATACATTTTGCCTTCCTCTGATTCTAAGCATGTTTAATGTTCTGTTTCATAATAATTTCCAGTTGAGACTCTCTTTAACTGTTATATGTTATTTTCCAGCAGCATCAAATGTGGCCGAGATACCTTCAAGCAGCTCGACCAGTCAGGGTTTCCAGTCATATGCAGGCATTAAAACCAATGCTGGAATGGAACCCGGTGCTATATCTTTAAAGACAGCTAGTGTAGTGCCAGGTAGTGCATTTAATTTCGGACCAGCATCAGCTGGCTTAGGTTTAAGTGCCGGTTTGTATGGAGACAAAGATGGATATCCAAATTTTTTGGAAGACTTTCGTGCAGCCCCTAATTATTATATGGCCGCTGCGGCCGCAGCGCATCATAGATCTGTCCCAGATGCAAGTGAAAAATCTGTACGGACCGCACATCAGTCGTCTACTCCTCAGGGATCAGGTTACTCATTTTTGGGTGCCCCACAGCCTAGACCTCCTGGGTATTCACTTGGGACACCTTTCATGCCAGCTCATCAGCCCCAGTTAATGGACACAAGTTCACCATTGTATCAACAGTACATGCTTCATCAGGGTTTGTTGGGTGCCTCTAGTGCGTACTCTCCTGGCTATCATCCTGCATTAAGCATGAGACAGCCTTATGAGTCCATGACCAGGCCTTCCTGGCTGTAGTTATTTTAGGTTGTTTTAATGTCCATATCTTTGCCAAAGACATTTTTAATACACATGCCTATTTTATTTTGTACATATAAAGTATCCCTAAAAGTGCTTAAGTCTTAATATCATAAGTATCAAAAATGTATTTCTGTGATTTCCATTTCAATTAAAACAGATTATTATTGTCTTTTTTAAATGTTGTACAGTGTTTGATGGGTTTATTAATATGTTAATTCATCCACGATGGTGGGTAGAAGCATCAAAAAATTTCACCAAGTGAAAGCAGACAATTTTATCATCAATGGATATAGATTAACTTCTATTTAATTTAATATCTATTACCAGTTTTTTAGTTATGCTATGTTTAAGTTTAATTTTCTCCTTAACTAAATGTATTTGCTATGGATCATAAATGAATAAAGAAATAACTGTTTTTCTCAATTCATTACGTTATTTAGATGGTTTCGTGATTTACATTTATATGCTATTTTTGTGATTGAGTATGCTTTATACCAAACCATAAAAGATTTGCACAATCAAATAGACTAAAATGATTCTATTGTTTTGTTGAGTTGCTAACATGAATTAATCATTATTTATATATGGTATTTAAGTAAGGTTGCCATGTGTTCAGGTTTGACCCATACTGTTTTGGGTCAAGATATACAGGGTGTCTGGTAGTCAATGGTAGATTAGAAGTTAACTGAAAAAGTAATGTAGAATTGCCCTGAAAATTTTATTTGGTTTTTCTAATTGCTCTATCCAACTAAAATATTTTCAGCAATACAACATTGCCACCTACATTGAAAAACTTTGTTATTTTAAACGAAACACCCTGTATATTATTAGTAATTTTGAACATCTTTTATTAACATATCCTTATACCTATCTGAAACAGTTTTTTTGTTTGTTGACTGTTTTTTCGCACCAATCAGGACTTCGTAACTTCGAATATAAAACTGGCAGAGCATTGAAATTCTATGAATATAATAAGAAAGCTTTAGATATTTAAACCTCATCAGTAAACAGACTTCGAAAAGTGGCAAGAAGTGCACCTTTTTAAATGAAACACCCAATATATTATTTTCACAAATAAAAGTTAATTTAATATGCTTTCAGGTAGTATATCACTTCCCTCTACCAGAATCATAAAGTTCATAAAATATATGCGTTTTTCTTTGCAGCTGCAAATGCGCTGGATGGTGTTCCGCAGCATTACATAGCAACTTTGATCTATATATGTCACCTTGATCGGTGTTCAAAAGGTCTCGAGTTCAAATTTCGGTCAAGGCTGGCAATACTTTTTCGTTACGTAATATGCCTACAAAACCCAATCAAATATCACATATGCTAATTTATAAATGATTCCAGGCAATCATTATCTTTCCTATATATAATATATACTTGGGTTGTAATTAGCTGCTGGTCGCCATAATCTGGCCACCATAGCGAATTACGTTCCGAAGCTCGAAAATACTGAGCGACGAGCGATTCATCTGCAAATGTGCTGGATGGCGTTCAGCAGCATTACATAGTAACTTCGATCTATATATATGCCACCTTGACCGCGATTCTGAATAGGGCCTTGGTAGCTCAGTGGATAGAGTGTTTGACCGGTGTTCAAAAGGTCCAGAATTCAAAGTCTGTCAAGGCCGGCAATCCTTTTTCATTACGTAATATGTCTGCAAAACACAATCGAATATCACATATGCTCATTTTAAACAGGTAATGTTTGTTTACCATTTAATGCGCATGCTCATGGGATTATTCACGAACTTGACAAAACTGAAACCCATATTTTTTATTTTACTAGTGTCATTACTATTTTATATGTACTTTGCCACGACGTTACCATAATAATCTTGACTACTTATACGTGTGGCCCTGCAAAATCTTATCAAAGTTCAACGCTTTGTTTAAACTTCTAGGTAACCGTATTATGTATTTCTGTGGCCTGCACAGAATACAGAATATTCTATGACTGGCTGTGGTGTGGACAGGCCACTGTATTCTACAGGGTTTCTATAAATTCATGCACCCAGGCGCTTATGGAAATTATCGATTTAATCAATTTGCCGCCTATCAGTAAAGTGAACATAAAATATTGCTTTGACAGATGCTTGTCATCTGTCAATTGTAGAATTATTTGAAATTTTTTAATTGGAGAAAACGTGGGAATTTGTTTTTCCAACGTATTATTTAGTGTTTAATAGGATAATTAACTTTAAGAATGAAGCAAGCTCAATTTTCGGAACTGTGACGCGGTTTCGTATAGGGCATGTCCATGATATGTCACAAACGCCTAAATGTAGGCAACCCCGTCATTTGGTGTATAATACAAACAAACGCTGCTGCGTCAATGGTTTCTTACGGGAAATTGAATTAGTCGCTAGGTATTTGTGATATATTGCAGCAGCAAAAGCGATATCAACCACGATATTATGTTATGTAATACTGCAAAATATGTTTAATTTATCTAGATAACAGAAACGGTCTTTCTATCCAGTAGGATGGCGTAAACTAAAAAAAAAAACGTGTACCTACCAATCCAGTGTTTGGTGCTATTATTTTCGTCCGACTCGTAATGCTACAAATTCACACTTAAATGAGTACCTATAATTAAATATATGATACTATATGCCATGAATGTGTAATATAACTGATATATATTCCTGTTTTAAAGTCTATATCGCATACCGACGTTTTCGAACTTTCTTACGTATATGACTTTCGAGTAAATAATTACTAGGTTTYAACGGGTAAACGGAATACAAAAGGTTTTTGAAATCGCTAATTTCGAATTTAATAATTGTAATTATACTTACTTATGAAATAGAATCGCACGTTATTTTTGTATACATTGAAGCCAATAATATTATGCAAGAAAAAACCTTTCAAACACGCAGTCAAATATTGGGGGTTGTTGATGTTTATTGTACGCAGCTAACTTTTTTATTGATATTGAGTTCATGTGACTGATGTTGGCTTATTAAAGTTCGGTATTTCGTAAATAATTACCAACTTCGCTAAGATCTGTTACCTGCAGGGCTAATTTTCAAATAGTTACATAAAAACAGATTAATGTATGCAGTTGTTTTACTTTTCATGAAAGAAGGCTTTGGTTTTCATAGGGCCCAGAAACATTATTTTGATTGGTAAAACTCTTTAACTCAAGATGAAATATTATAAAATAAACTGCATTATGGAAATAAACAACTATAAAAAATACCTACGTTATATTTTTGCCTTGAATGTCTGTTGTATGTGCCGTTAATTTTGGAAGGCTACGACAGCTTAAAATGCCGAAAAATATATTAGAATTGCTTGTGTCATTTAAAACCCCGTAAGAATGCGTGCTTACTGTGTTTGTACACCAGACATCGGGGTTGCCTACATCTGGTCACGTGATGGACATGCCCTAAAGCTTTTAGGTTATGTATCGTAGTTGTGAAGTTATGACCACAGTAAGCCTGTTAAATTGTACTGTGATGAACTAAAATATTTAATTCTAATCTTCCGCAATGGTAAAATTCATAATTAGATTAAGAAAGAGGCAGTAACGTTAACTGTACTGTGCACTACCAGGATACCGGGTATTTTACACTTTACGGAGACGTTTTCTAACCTGGTAAACAGCTAAATTCTGGTGGGCAATACTAGTTACAAAAGAAGTGCAAACATTAAATAATGAAAAAGGCTGAGTTTGACTGTGTAGACTTTCACTTTTGCGGAAAATAATTAAATTATAAAGCCACGTGTGAAAAGCGGTGACCACAACAAAAGAGGGTTTATGACTTATGACGCACGTAGTACGTAGTTGTGTATGTTAAAGTATGTTGTGTAGCTTTGTAAAAGGTAATTATTGATATTACTTACTTTTGAAAGCAAATATAACCGTAAATTGTTGCAAAATCTTTATAAATACAGTAAATGACAGTATGGGTATTGTGTTTATTGTAGTTTTAAAAAAAGMCGGCACAAAAATTTAAAATTCAAGGTCACCCTTGTTGCCTTGTTGTATGAATCATTTATAGAAACCGTACAATTTTTATTGTTTCACTGCTCGTGGCAACACTGTGTTGGTATAATACATAACCTCTCTCTCTTTCGTAACTTCGTAATTTTTAACTTGTAAAAAAGTTATAAATTACCTGATTAATGTCGTATACACGTCCGACGTAAGATGTTCTGTGGTCCTGTGTGT
Organism: Rhyzopertha dominica; assembly: GCA_025024175.1. NCBI lineage: Eukaryota > Metazoa > Arthropoda > Insecta > Coleoptera > Bostrichidae > Rhyzopertha > Rhyzopertha dominica. The sequence goes on from QCXZ01000003.1 coordinate 20,489,653, forward strand.
CTTGTAGGTACGATGTGGAGATGTTAAACTGGTAAATATTTTTAAACTTTGATTATCTCTAACGCTATTACGTTTTATTCTATATATTGTTTTACCCATTTTTTTTATTGTAGGGAGTTTGTAATAACATGATGAGTAATAAGTTATTTATGCCAGATGAAAATGAAACTCGCCAAGGAACTAAGCGTAAATTCGAAGATGAGGAAACGGCACAAAAAGCTTGTGTGTCAAAACATAACCGAAAACAAAACTTTGTTGTAGAAAAACATAAATTTTCTGCAAATGAACGACTTAAACAGTATCGGATAAATTTACAGGAAACACAGCAAATTTGTAAAGTTCATACGCTGCAGACTATCTCCAATAATACAGATAAAGGTATATTTAATCAATAACAATACTACAGTTAAATTACATCTTTTTAATTTATAATCAGTCAGCATTATTTTATTACTTGAATATTAGAAAATAGTAGTTAACTAACAATATTAGTAAGCCTAGTCAATATATAGTATAACAGAATTACCACCCCCTGTTTCCGTCGAAACTACGATAGATAGCGGGATGTGATTTTTTTGTCTCGTTCTTCTTACTGGCTGTGTGCACATGGAAAATACGGGGCTTTCCCGGCGCATTTTGCGACCAAGTTGATGTTCCATGCAGTAGACCCACAAAATCTGTCACCTACTTGACACACCAATATAATATATATAATATAATATAATATAAATAAAGTATTCCAACCACAGCTTGTAGGTAACCACAATGGCATGGCGTAATGTTATCTAGGTATGTCGTATTCTTCTATCATCCAAATAAAACCGCATGCACGATACTTTCATAATAAGAAGTTTGGTTTTTCTACCGAACGTAATGTGTATCAAGGTTCATTGTGGTGAGCCCATAGAATTTATTTTAATAATTCTCCATGAAATATTAGCTTTTATAAATTGGATCAGATATTTCTGGTTATTAAAATTGCTTCAGTTGCTTGTGAAAACACAAACACACATTAATTTTGAAGTTAGCACATGCTTATTGAAATAGAAATAGAGCTTTGTCATATAACTTGTGCAGAAATAGCACCAGATTTGATTTCCATTGTGTTAAAAACATATTACAAACTGGCATGTTTTCTTTCACTCTAATTTGTTTCCATATGAAATTCTCCTATACTTATTAGAAAACCGTAATTGTTTTTTTAATGTTCATCTGTATACGAATAATAAAATAAAATCTTTCGAAAGAAATCAGCAGTTTTAAACATGAGTTCTAACATAGTATGATTGACTGAATACAAAATTGTGTCATGCAATGATAACGAGGCTCCGTCTACCAACGTCGCTTGCTGCATAAAGTATGTCAAATAGAACAGTACGTGTCAAACTGATCTGTGACAGTAGCATATACATGCTCTGTTGCATAGTGATTTGTGCATTACTCTAGCATGATGTCATCGCCGCAGTCATTGCGCTCCAGTATTAATCGCCTTTGGTTTAACTTCCATCTTTGAAGTTTTTTAACAACCAATCATCGTAAATGGAACATCACTGAAATTGTAATCGTATTCACTATTTTTTAAGACAATTAAAATCCAAGTTATTAATTGTTGTCTTTCCTCCCTACTACTTTGATTTCCCATGATATAATATGATAATCGACATTCATGTTTGGCAGGTTAATTCAAAATAATTCCAATGCAGTTTACACCGCACACGTCAAATCGTGTGTCAACTCTTCTCTTCTGCCGATTATACTGCCTTCGACCACTAGTCGCAGATTTGGCACTGCACTCTTTTCAGCACTCAGAGTCAATAGTAATTGAAAATAAGATTAAACTTTGGCATTGTTCTCTTACGATCCTTAGACTTTACCTATACCATAGATAAATTAAGAAAGATACCCAATGTAAATGCACCGCATTGCCACAGAACCGTAGTGTATGATCTTCACTCAAGAGGGCAAAAGAATGTTCAAAGTGCGCGATATTGTTTCCCAAATGTTTTGTACTATATGTCCCTCCCGCCCAGACAGCATGCGAACGGAGTGTGGGCGGTAGTCACAATCCCACCACTGCACTTCTACAGCAGCTGACTGCAACACCCGTAATGCTTAACAAAATAATATTTTATGTAGCGAAGGGTCAATAGTAGAGTGCCCGATCGGACATATTTTGACTTGTGTGGGGGACTCGGGACTCGGGATTACAATCTAAAACTTACACAGATGTAAGCTATAATAATATATTGATAATTATAAATCCAGAAMTATAAAAATTAGACCGAGCCGAAAGTCAATATCGTTAAAAATGTAACTAACGGTGCATTGTTAAAAAACGAAATGTATACTTTCTATGGGTATTTAATTTGAAACATTTTCTGTGCCGAATATTTTTAAATAAATTTTTGACTTGCAAAATACATTGCCTCTTACGGCCGAAAAATAATAAAAGGTCAGTTTTTTGGTTTCAACGCCGCTACAATTAATTCAAAATTCCCTAATTTTCAGTTTACCTCGCATAATCGCGAAAACTAAGGCCTAACTCAAAAAAAATATATTCTTATTAAAAGTTAGCCGTGTCCTTTTAGGTGCCATTCGTGGCAAATTCATATTTTTTGATTTACCGATAAAGGTAGTATAAAATTAAATGTAAAAGATTACATTTTTCTGGGAGACGCGACTGCTGCCGTGTTCGCGTGGCCGCATCGTCCATCTCTACTATTTCCGTAGCTCCGTCCTTTGTCCACTAGTGCAGCTCAGGGAGGGACGCGATAGATCAAAATACAATAATTAGGAAATCTGTCTAATTAATCCTATTTCAGTTTTCATATTGACAAACACGTTCGAAGGTATATTAAAAATCATCACTAACCTATGAAAGAAAAATTAAACTAATAACTACGCATGTAGTTCATTAAACGTTTTATTATGCAATTCTGCACGCAAATCATGATAAAATAAATTAATCTTTTTACAAAGTTGCACAATTTACTTATCGAAATTTGTTCTTGAGCTGTGGTTTCAACCAATATTTTAGATATAGATTCTTGATGTACGAAAATTCCGAGTGTTACGAGTTTAGGACATCTTCACAAATGCTCGTTATAGCTACAGGATCTTCAGAAGTCCCCTCATTAAATGCAAGCAAGCCAATTATCCAGTACAATACATCTGGTATGTGTTTCTTGCAGCCTTTTATATCTAAGTTCCTGTCACTTAAAATATAGATGGTATTTTATCCATTTCGCACCTTATAATGGCACATATTTTATTAATAACGGCGATTTCTACTTCCGCTACAGTATGGTGTTGCAAATCTGGTAATCTATCAGATTATACTGATATTTTACTATTAATAGAAAATAACTACCACTATCGCAAATACTGCTAACTCTTTTACTTTTATAAAGCATATCAATATTGTGTTAAAATTCTTTCTTTATTATCGAGCAGTAATATACTATCTCTTCACTATCTTTTTTTTAAAAGTCAAGAACAAAAGTATACTAATGTAGACCCGCTTCAATATTTTAATCAGAGAATAATAAAAACATGTTCTTTGGTAAAGTGTGCATAAATTGTGTGTAAAATATATCCACAAATACAACGGATTTGGTTGGTACCTTTAAAAACATTTGTTAAGGTGCTATACCTATACGGCTTCTAGTAATTAGCCCGAATGATACGACTCTAAATAGTAGCTTGCCTAATAGTAGACCTTGACAGGTATAACAAGCTTTCCAGAAATGATTTTCCATTGCAGTTTGTTGCTAAAAGCTACGACTGCCTTCAAATAATTCCTCATCGAAAAAGGAAAACAACTGTCTTAGTCGTGAAAAAAGCACGCTGTGCAGAGGGTTGTGGGGGGGTGAATTTCCAAAATAAGTAAAAATTCTTGTTTGTTTTTTTAATATCTTTGGTACCTCACCTTTATTATATTAAGATACTATGCTGCTGCTTATATGGCAAATATAATTTTTTTAAATTTCTAATAACGCCGTCACTATGCTTTCTTATAGAGCGCCTTAATGAATTTCGTTCGCTTTAAACACTACCTAATTTGCCAGACGTTTAGCTTCTCCCAGCACAAAAACTCGTTGGTTTATTGGTGTGTGCAAATTCGCAATATAATACATAGTTTGTGGCATAATATTTTTGTGTAGCAATGTCGAATTTCACAGCGGCGTCCGTGGACATGCGAGTATGGTGCAAAATAGCCCAAAAGGTACGCGATACTCGACTTTATGCACACAGAATTGATATTTAATTCCAAATAGTTTCTGTGATTATTCGTTCCCTCTTGCAATTATTGTCGTTTTGCTAATGTATATTTATGTAGACCTAGGTATCTAAATCTTTTGAAGTAAGCTCTGTTTTTTTATATATATTGAAAATTAATGCATGTTTTTGCATGAATTACAGATCTATTTATAACAATACACAATAAAAGTGGCAGGAGTTCGGATAGTGAGCTAGAGCCAAAAATTAAATTCGTTTCAATTTAAAAATGTGCAGCGGCAAACAGTTTTTATTTTAATCAGCGCTTGAAATTTCAGGATTTTGGTACAAAATAAACTGCTTATTATGACAATCGCGCTGATTATAATGATGCCTCTAAAATGAACTATGTCCGACTTTGACTTTATGCGTTCGCTGTAGCAGAAGGTCGTATATCGCGCAGCTGTACAGTTATTCTGGACCTTACTCGCATTCCTACTCTTGCCGGTTGCCGCTGTGAAATTCGTCGTTGCCAGACAAAAAAATTCTTATTCGACAAATGACGCGAGTCTGCAAATCTTTATACACCAAAGTAACTGACATCTTAAACTTTTATTTCAGTTATTTTTTCGATAAACCAACGCGCTGTACTTATATACGATAACATTATTAGTTGCATGGTTACTGAAAGGTGTGCGGTTTTTGGCCGCACTATATAAACATATTATTATGAACGGAAAACTTAAAGTAGTAACAACACCGGCAAGTGTTGAAATGGTGCTTAATTATTACCAAAAGTTGCAAAATTTCAAAAAGTACTAGATTCAGCCTTTTGTGCTGAAACTGGCAACACGGGGTACTCGGCAGCCACTTGGGCCGTGGTAATACCACACCACGCCCCAATCTAGCGCAGCACATTTTTAACTACCCATCTCTCTCTGACTCACATCAAGTAGATCTGTTGTACGTATGTCAGCGTTAGCTTGTAACGACAAGCTGCGCTACTTAAGGAGAGGGTAATTTTCGTTTCTTATTCCTTTCCACTCACGGACAAATTAGAAGAGCAAGAATTAGTTAACGACGTGATGAATAGTTTAAGTAAAGTTAAGAACCAACTACTGTGGCCCTCTACAATCAAGATCTAAAAGCTAACAAATTATCGTGTACATTGGTTGGGTATCTTTCTTAATTTATCTATGCCTATACTTAACATCTAGTCAGCCAGGGTTGGGTAGTGTAATGGGGTTCTTGCCCTTGACGGTAAATCGTTATTATAATACATGTGCGACTTTGCTTGGACCTCATCAAGTTAGAAGCTGGCAATAGAAAAAAATATTTTTAATGTTTTTGTATCTTATTTTTACCTTTAAAGGTTTACCGCTAAATTCAAATATTTCGTGATACGTCACCGTTCCTGGAGACGCACTCCGCTATTGCACCGATGCGCCGGATGCCCTGTTGCATGCTTGACACCTTTGTCGCTGTTGAACACACGTATGTTCTGTGGTTCTGTGCTTTTGTACCTTTGTTTACGTTTTGGTTTGAGAACGGAGGACGCGTTAAAGTTTTGTTTTTATTTACTTAGTTTACATTGTTGTTCAAACATAGACTGTGCAAGATTATATGAAGGGATCTTCGAACAATTTACCAAAAGTTGACTTACACATGATTGACGAATTTTACATGAATGGAAACTCGTGTYGCCAGATCGTTCGATTTTATGCAAATTAGGCGATTTTGCTATTTAAAGGTTGCGACTTGAATAAAATGATGTAATGGCAGCTATACATGCTGTAACTCAGGTTTAAACAGGTTTACCTACTTAATAAATAGTTGTTCCAGTTTTAATATCACTTGAAATATGAACTTATCCTTTGGCTGCCATAAAATAAATACTGTTTGCGATATATCCGCTGCAACTTATAATTTTAATTTAATATATTTTTCATTTTAATATTTACAGTGAAAAAGACTAACAACGAATCGCGTTTAACACATCCATTTGCATGTAGGTTTTTATAATTCATAATTACGATTGCGAGTTTGGAATAAAATGGCAACGCTGCTGCGACTTCGATTTCAGAAACTTCATCTCGGCCGACAGGAATGCCAGGATCAGAAAATGGCGTGGCAACATCACACAGTTACACAGCACTAAGCGCGCCAGGGAACGCTGATGTCAGAGATTCAAACTTTAAACATAAACAATCTTTTTTAAGCATTAACTAAGCGCTTTACAAAAAATAAAAATAACAGGGATCTATATTTTTTCATGTAGATTCATATTTTGCAATAAAAAATGGGCGCAACAGGCCCATTAGTAGTAAAGCATTTTCTAACCTAATTGTGGTGTGGTTGTATCCTAGGAACATTTAATTTAATTTTAGAGCTTGAAAAAGATAAAAACATGAAATTTAGGTGTCTTTAACCTTTAATATTGAATTTTTTGTATGTTTCCAATGCATATAAAAATTAATACAATGCTCAAAGTACTAATGTGTGCATCCAAAGCAAAAACAAAAAATTCCTTTCAAAATTTTTATCTGTGCGCTTGGAAACCATGAAAGTATTCTTTTGATGGCTGTGATACCACGCCGAGACAAATTAGTAAATGTCATGGTTATTTGAATGCTAAAGACTCACTTTAACATAGTATTTATTCCTGCCTGCTATTTTTATATGTACCTCTTTAAATAAAGGAGCTTGAATTATTACAAAAGAAAACACTGAGTTACTTCTACAAACCTTTTACTATTCTTACCTTATAAGTTTCAATTATTCCACTAATGTCTTGGGTCACGTGTCATCCATATTTTATTACTTTTTTTCATATAAAGGTATGTTACTAAAAGTATGTTTTATATTTGCAGCTAATCCAGTTATAAGTGAATCAGGTAGTACTTCAATCACAGAACGTCCTAGAAATGCTTCACATAGAAGCAGCGATGGAGATCCATTACAAAACAGAAATTTACATGATCGTGCCATCATTAGATCACCTAAACAACGTTTAACAAAATCAGATGGCACCCTAACCGCAGAACGTTTCAGAAATGCTTTGGATAGAAGCGATGATGGAAGTATATTACAAAATAGACATTTTCGGAGTCGTACAAATATTGGATCACCCAAAGATCGTATAGCAAAGTCGAATAGTGCTCTAACCACAAAGAATTTCAGATATGCTTCATATAGAAGCGGTGATGGAGATACATTACAGAACACACATTTTCTTAATTGTTCAGCCATTGGATTCCCAAAAAATCACGTAGCAAAATCAGATAATATGCAAACCAAAGAACGTTTAAAAAATGCTTTAGATAGAAGCGACAATGGAAGTACATTACAAAACAGACTTTTTCAGAGTAATACAATTATCGGATCATCCAAATACTATCCTAAAACAGTACAGGAACAAAGTGAAAGTATACGTAGCAACACAAATGAAAGTCTAGGTGTCGAAAATTCTGTACAAAAGAGGTGGTTAGAGAAGGAAAACTCATCTTGTGCAAGTACTAGTACTGATCATCATGATTGCGTATCACCAGAGTCTTCTATGATTTATGACACGCTACACAATAAGAGTAAAGATGAAGAAATGGATTGGTCTCCTATTGATGACAACGAAGTGCTCACAAATGTATGTTTATTATTTGGTAGAATTCACTAGTAGAATCTTGTGTAATATGTGTATGTCTTCTTTTGTTTTCAAAAAAAATGTTTATTATCTGTGTGATGAATGTTGAGCGCCTCACGTCATAAATTTAAAGCATATAGTTCAAATCGATTAAATATCACTCTCAGATTTATTCAGTCGCCGTGCTCTTAAGCAGACTATAAATTATACATAAAGTGTTGCTGGTGGCGCATTTGTAATTTTTAAACCTTTCCAATTCTTACGCTGTTTATTTGCCCACATTTTCAATACCTCCGAAATCAGAGTTGCTGTCGTGTTCTTCAACATTACTAATTAACGGTGCAACTTCATCGAGTGTTCGCACCCGTCAGTATCAAAAGTTAATCAGTTCCTTGGTGTGCACAATGAGGCAATTACTACAAACATTGAAATGCCACTGATAAAATGTCAATGATGACATTAGTCGACGACATATGTTCAGGCTGTATCTACATCATTACCGTTACTACTGTAGAGAGAGAGAAGTGGGCACATATGTCTAATCCGCAGGGGCTGTACTTGCTAAATACCACTCCATATAAGCAACGAAAGCGCAAACGGCGCAAGAGTAAAATTAGTTGTTGGTGCTTGATTCGCGAAACTCTTACGTCAGGCTAAACATTCATTTCATCGATAACATTAAAGATTATTATGCCTGGTGTCATAATGAAAGACCTGCTAGACACTTCAAGATTTGCAGAATTTTGCCAGTTTTTTTAAATGATTGTTTTTGTGTCAACATCTCTCAATTTTATGCTTATACTTGACAAAATTTTGAGAAACGTGTAGCTGTATTTAGTGAGTTTATATACAGAGTGAATAACAGTAATACTAACAAAAATTTAAACTGTAATATACCAATATATTCTTTATAGTCTACATCCATCCTACATTGGGTTCCACCAGAACTAAACATTTTTTCTTAATTTTTGAAATTTCTGCACTACAATATTCTAAGTATTATTTTTTTAATTAGGTTAGGTTTTAATTAGGTACTCATCTCAAAATAAAAACAATAACTTTGTAAGATAAATCATATTACATTCTAAATTTTTACTGTGTAAATACTAATATTTTGTTTGAACTTGTGTCAGACAAACTTTGAGGTTCTTTGTCTTTGACAAAGATTACAGGTGTAATCGAAACATCAGACTATTAACTTTTTGTCAGTGTTTTCAAGAGACAGCGATCTATCCGACAAAATATTATCCAATACTATTGTTATCGGAAAGGCTAGACTGGGGTGGCACGGTTCCTAAATTATCGTCTTAAATGAAGGAAAAAAGACACTAATGTCAACGTGGCAGTTTTTAATCGCGCCTTCAACTAGGCGGACAACCAAGTTCTGGATAGCCGAGCACGACTCAGTAGTCCGATATCACTATCAATTCTTTTAGTGTTCTTGATAATTTTGAAATTCTTTTGGTTTTAAGATTACACTGAAAATAAAGTTTCTTTGACAATCGAAATAATTGTCGAGAGTAACCCTTTGTTCATATTTGTGCCAGCATTACCATCAAAGTGTATCAGAGAATCCAGTACTATCAACTTTCCTTATATTTATGAATATTAGTGATGTTAGTTAGCATATATGTAGTCTTCAATGTTTTATGGGGTTTTACTTTTGTGGTTCAAGTTTTACATGCCCTGCTGCAGTACAGTATATGTAATAAAATACGTTCCAACTAGTAAGATTTATCAATATCACCTAAAATAATGAGCCTTTGACTTTCGTTCCAAAGTAGGTACAAAAAAAAATTAAAACATAGTATGCTGTACAAAGCGAAATGATGCTGAGTTAACTTAGCAGTTTCAATACACCTTTATACAGGGTTTCTATAAATGATTCATGCATCCAGTGCGCTTATGGAAATTATCGTTTAAAAAAATTTGCCACCTCTCAGGAAAGTGACGTACACTTGTCATCTGCCGATTTTTAGATTATTTATATATAACGGGTGCGCCATCTCGAGCTTCGGTATGGAAATATTGAATAACTTAGGCAAGTAGTGAAAGTGAATGTTTGTTAGTGTTTTTTTGTTTGATTTAGTCCTTTACAATTTGTTTCAACTGTACTTAGAACACAACATCCAACAAATGACCACCTTTACGAGCCACAGAAAATTGTGCTCTTTTTTTCCAATTTTCCAATACTTTGGCCAGCATTTCGGGTGATATTGCCTCTATTTCAGCTTGAACGTTGGTCTTGAGCGCTTCCAATGTCGTGGGCTTGTTGGCGTGTATTTTACTTTTTAGATAACCCCACAAAATATAAGTCCGGCGATCTTGGAAGGCACTTAATATCGCCACCTTTCGACATCAAACGGCCGGGGAACTTTCGCTTTAAAAAGTTCATCGTTTTGATCGCCGTGCAGCATGGGGCGCCGTCTTGTTGAAACCAGAAGTTCAATAAAAATTTTTCCCGCATTTTTAGAATCACATAGTGCGCCAAAATCCACCGATAACGGTCGCCATCGACGGTTTCGTCTTCACGAAAGAAAAATGGTCCGATGATGATTTTGGCGCTAACGCCGGCCCAAACGGTGACTTTCTGGTCATGCAATGGCTTCTCGTGGATAATGTGAGGATTGTCTGTACCCCAGAATCGACAATTTTGTTTGTTCACTCCGCCAGAGAGATGGAAATGGGCTTCGTCCGTGAACAAAGTTCGATTCCAAAACTCGGAATCAACCTGGCATATTCGAACCACGCTGTTTCTGTATTCCAAGCTACGGGGCTCGTCTGTAGGCACTAATCACTGAGTTATTTGCACTTTGTAAGGAAACATGTGAAGATCTTCCTTAAAAATCCTTCTAAGAGTCGTTCCTTTGATGTTTAGCTGCTGAGCACGGTGACGATACGACAGATTTGGGCTTCTCAAAACACTCTGCTTGACAGTTTCAATAATTTCATTGGAGCGTCTTTTACGAACTGAAACGCGTTGATGATTTGCCACAGACCCCGATTCTTCGAAATTTTTAGTCACATTGCGTATGGTGTTATCAGAAGGTACTTTACGACAGCGGTATTTTCGACGGTATGCACGTTGAGCAAGCACAATTGAACGACCATTTTCCAAATACATGGTCACAATTTCCGCGCGTTCTTTAGATGTAAAGTTATTCATGGTTAAAATTGTACTGAAATGACGTTTCCAAATTATTTTCTCTCAAGTCATCCCGACAATGGATAACAAAGTTATTCAATATTTCCATACCGGAGCTCGAGATGGCGCACCCTGTATTAATATGAGGAAATGCCTGGGAGTGTGTATTTTCAACATATTCTGTAGTGTTTTGTGCAAGAATCAAATTTAAGGTTGCAGAAAGCTCACATTTCGGAATTGTGGTGTGATATTGACTTGCAACTTTCAGTACTATCCCCGTGCATATTGTAGCTTGGCAGCACTTATAAAAAGGCGGCACAAAAAATTCAGAATTCAATGCCGCCCGTGTTGCATGGATCGTTTATACAAACCCTGTACTTTATCTCTTGTTTTTTTCATTTGCATGTTTAATGAAACACATTAAAATTTTTATATTAATAATGCAAACATCTTTTCAGATTGAACAATTACGTCAAAATTTTGATGAAGTTGTTCAGCGTCATACCCATTTTCAAGAAATTGTTGCTAAAAGGTCTGAAGGATTAATAACAAACACAAGTGTATTCAAGGACACCTTCGTGGTTATAGACACCAACATATTTCTATCACATCTAACCACAGTGAAGGTTTTAGTGAACACAAAAATTAATGCCATTGTACATCCGATTATCTATATACCTTGGATGGTTCTACAAGAATTAGATTATATTAAAGATGGATGGTCACCTACTATAAAACTACAGAAGAATGCACAGGCAGCTGTAAAGTTTATAAACAAACACTTACAGGAAAACAGCGCTACTTTTAAAGGTAAGTTTTATAGTTGTGAATTTCAGCTACTGTAAACAATTATTTATAGGTCAAAGTGTATTAGAAGCTACAGAAAATAAAATTCCAAATTCAAGTCCAGACGATGAAATTATTTCATGTTGTATGCAAATTGCTAGCAAAGGAAATCAACCAGTGAGTATTTGTTTTTATAAAATTTAAAGTATAAAAAACAGTGAAACTCATGGGTAATAGTTCCGACTGACAGACCAAGGCTGATGCACAACCTATGTTATAAATAGCTACATTGGGCATAATGTGGCAACATTGCTGAGAGGCTGAAACTCCATTTCTTTTCTGGCTCATCACAGCTATCTACAACGTAGGTTATGGCTGATGTCACCCATTTAACGTCTGATAATACATCAGAAATTTTTTTCTATTGCCCATCAAAGGACTCTGCATTAGGCTAAGTCTAAGTGGCACATTAGAGTGGTTCGGCCATAATGCATTACTGTGCTTTTCTTTTACTATAAATGTATATATGTGAAAAKAGTKCATTACAGTACAACATGCACCAGACGCAATAAGCKCTAAGTGTCTGTAGGTMTCCACCTAATATTTMGTATTCAGTTCTTTTTGTCTGTAATATGTCTGCTAGCCAAAGGCAGATGTCACCACTTTGCGGACGCATATAATAGTAGTCAWTGATCGCATTAGCAGAGTTTTTACAAAACTCAAAACAGTGTCCATGTTACTTTTGGTGTTGAATATTCTTTTTGTTAATAATGAGGTGGCCTCTTCTTTTTGTAACCGTTTTTAAACTTTTTTCATTGAACTGGTTTGTTGTGCACTGGTGGATGTTTGGGGGCATGAGGTTATAGATCCTTGGACCCAAGAAACTGATTGTCATCTGTCCAAGTTTTATCACATAGTTTCCTTGTCAGGTTTCTATAACTCATTATATGTCTGTTTTGGTATATTAAAAGGATTTTGGTATACAGAGTACATATACCAAATACTTATGCTTGCATGTATAGGTGTGCTGTGGGGTAAATGCCATTTTTGGGGAATTGTAGCTTTATGAATCTCCTTTGCAGTGTGGGTGTTTTCCACTAAACCCAGAAATCCCTGTAACAATTCCTAATAGCTTAATATTCTCGTAAACTACTCAAATAGTGTGTCATTAACATAAAAACATCTTGTTTTAACCTTAAAAATGATTGACAAAAGTGTAAAAATTTAAAGAATTTTGGCAGATCGCAATACGCTTGCTAAATGGTCAAAGCTCTTGACATAATTGTTTGTATCAAGCACCGAACTCCATAAAATATGGAACATCAGGGAATGGGCATGTGGCATTAAAATAAATGCTTCCTTTAGAACAATTCTAATTTCTTTGTAGGCATGCGCAGTTGTGCAGCAGAATGTGAAGTGTCAGATATTTTGGTGTTCATGTCACTCTGTCAATGTCAAAATGTCATATCAAGCAACGACGCGAACAGCAGTGGGATTCTGCATACGGATTCTGTTTACTCGACACGCTTCGAGTCGAGTCGACAGACGAAGTCGATACCGTATCCGATAGCGAGCGAAATGCGATTCTGTAGCGCCTTCGTTTTCGATATCGAGTAACTCGACAGTGGGACCTGTTACAGAGACTACGCGCTTGCGTCTTTAAAGGAGAGAAAATACATTTTTGACGATTGCAAGACTACGCGATTGCGCCGTTTAAGGCGGGAATTATTACCCTTTTATCCAACGGTTTTTCAACAGTTCATTTTTTCCATCCTTCTGTTTGTTACTTCTTATTTCCTAGTTGGCCTCCGCGAAGAATAGAAGGAATCGAGATTATCGATCGTTGTCTAGTGCTGTCCATAGACAAGGGCGTGGTGCTGTCTACTATTCATTTTAATTAACACAAAGTTACTTTGTGAAACAGTTGCAGTTAAAAAAAATATAACTTTACCTACTATAGATATTATTACTCGCTAGCTTGCTACTGTAGTATAATTTAGGAAAGAATTTGCGAAAAATATGGGAAACTATGTGCCTAATAATGTTATATTTATAAGTGACAAAATGCTTCCCATAATGCATCAGTTCCTGCAGAAAGATGTAAAAAATCAAATAAGAGATTTATTAAGGCAAAGAATTATTTTTTAAGGGATAGAAGTGATCCTTTTGGTCTTCCTGATGCTAGTTTTACAGAACTGTTTAGGCTAAATAAAGAACTTGTACGTGAGCTTATTGAGCCAGTTCGGCCTTTCATTGATATCCGACAAAACAGTAATAAGGAGTATCAACGGAAATAAAAGTTCTTTCTGCTCCATAAAATCAATGATGATTTCAAAATGCGCTGCCTTAGCTTCAAATGCCCTTATATTAATTAAATCGTTTAAGTTCGAATATAAAATAAGGTATGCCTACTTACATATTTGTGTAGAAAAAAAAGGAATTAAATATATCAACTGAACAGTGAACAAAGATACTCAACGCACCGAGTACTGAAACAAAATGTTCAAAATATCATATTGCTGGTTATTTCCAAACAAATACAATAAACAGTAATAAAACATCTGCAGCCAGAATGTATTATTTCGAGTTCTAGTTCAAATTCGCACTGCCGTTCAACAAACGCCTACACCTAATAAGTGAGACAAGGATGCATCGATGCAGTCAGAGAGAGAATGCTATATCGAGTACCGTTCTCGACACCACCGTAGGTCCCGACTGAAAATGACAGTTCTACTCGATATCGTTCGAGTCGAAGCGACTTACAGAATCGCTAAAACGATAGCTATCGACCAACTCGCATCGGATCGAGTAAACAGAATCCCACTGCTGTTTACRCGYTCKGATGCGAGTTGGTCGATAGCTATCGTTTTAGCGATTCTGTAAGTCGCTTCGACTCGAACGATATCGAGTAGAACTGTCATTTTCAGTCGGGACCTACGGTGGTGTCGAGAACGGTACTCGATATAGCATTCTCTCTCTGACTGCATCGATGCATCCTTGTCTCACTTATTAGGTGTAGGCGTTTGTTGAACGGCAGTGCGAATTTGAACTAGAACTCGAAATAATACATTCTGGCTGCAGATGTTTTATTACTGTTTATTGTATTTGTTTGGAAATAACCAGCAATATGATATTTTGAACATTTTGTTTCAGTACTCGGTGCGTTGAGTATCTTTGTTCACTGTTCAGTTGATATATTTAATTCCTTTTTTTTCTACACAAATATGTAAGTAGGCATACCTTATTTTATATTCGAACTTAAACGATTTAATTAATATAAGGGCATTTGAAGCTAAGGCAGCGCATTTTGAAATCATCATTGATTTTATGGAGCAGAAAGAACTTTTATTTCCGTTGATACTCCTTATTACTGTTTTGTCGGATATCAATGAAAGGCCGAACTGGCTCAATAAGCTCACGTACAAGTTCTTTATTTAGCCTAAACAGTTCTGTAAAACTAGCATCAGGAAGACCAAAAGGATCACTTCTATCCCTTAAAAAATAATTCTTTGCCTTAATAAATCTCTTATTTGATTTTTTACATCTTTCTGCAGGAACTGATGCATTATGGGAAGCATTTTGTCACTTATAAATATAACATTATTAGGCACATAGTTTCCCATATTTTTCGCAAATTCTTTCCTAAATTATACTACAGTAGCAAGCTAGCGAGTAATAATATCTATAGTAGGTAAAGTTATATTTTTCTTAACTGCAACTGTTTCACAAAGTAACTTTGTGTTAATTAAAATGAATAGTAGACAGCACCACGCCCTTGTCTATGGACAGCACTAGACAACGATCGATAATCTCGATTCCTTCTATTCTTCGCGGAGGCCAACTAGGAAATAAGAAGTAACAAACAGAAGGATGGAAAAAATGAACTGTTGAAAAACCGTTGGATAAAAGGGTAATAATTCCCGCCTTAAACGGCGCAATCGCGTAGTCTTGCAATCGTCAAAAATGTATTTTCTCTCCTTTAAAGACGCAAGCGCGTAGTCTCTGTAACAGGTCCCACTGTCGAGTTACTCGATATCGAAAACGAAGGCGCTACAGAATCGCATTTCGCTCGCTATCGGATACGGTATCGACTTCGTCTGTCGACTCGACTCGAAGCGTGTCGAGTAAACAGAATCCGTATGCAGCAGTGGGATTCTGTTTACTCGATCCGATGCGAGTTGGTCGATGGTTATCGTTTTAGCGATTCTGTAAGTCGTTTCGACCATGGATGTATAAAAGAGGGGATCCAGCTTTTCACATTCTAAACTGATGCCAACATGTGATCACAGTCTAAGCGTTTATTTGTAGAAAACATTGGATCTTCCAGTTGACCAGTTGTGTATGTCCAATGACTAAGCTTTATGTTCACGGTCACACACCATTCGGGCGTTTGCGTGTTTGTTTTTATTTGGTTTTATGATGTGCAAGACGCAGGGAATGATTTCCATATCATTGTTAACGGTAGCAGTGATAAGATGATCAGGCAGTGTCAAATGTGCAGAAAGATTGATATACGTTAACCCAATGTTTCATTTCACAGGTATGTAACACCCAAGTAGGATTTAAGGTTAAGATTCATGGGCGTGCGGTATTTAAATTGCTTATTATGCCGATATTTTACAACACTACTACTGAAAGATGAATTGTTTACTAGTGTATAACAAAAAAAATGGTTTAATATGTGTGCATAAATCATATTGATACAATATTTTTTCCTATCTATTATTTTTATGTTTTCGAAGCATACTGAAGAATGCAAATTACGGCACGCCAATGCCGCGGAAAGAAAGCAAAGTTTATTTTGCGCTAACTTTACGCCATTTAGATGTTGTCTTCACAACAATGCGCTTTCTGTCAATGAGATGCGGTATCCCCTCTTTTATACATCCATGGTTTCGACTCGAACGCTATCGAGTAGAACTGTCATTTTCAGTCGGGACCTACGGTGATGTCGAGTACGGAATTCGATATAGCATTCTCTCCCTGAATGTATCGATGCATCCTTGTCTCACTTATTAGGTGTAGGCGTTTGTTGAACGGCAGTACGAATTTGAACTAAAACTCGAAATAATACATGCTGGCAGCAGATGTTTTATTACTGTTTATTGTATTTGTTTGGAAATAACCAGCTATGCGATATTTTGAACATTTTGCTTCAGTACTCGGCACGGTGCGTTGAGTATCTTCACTGTTCAGTTGATATATTTAATCCTTTTTTTCTACACAAATATGTAAGTAGACATACCTACATATATTGTTTTATATGCCAACTTAAACGATTTAATTAATTTTGAGGGCATTTAAAGTTAAAGAAGGACATTGGGAAATCATCATTGATTTTATGGAGCAGCATCCTGATTTCGCGGCAGGCCGCATTTTGTCAGTTTCCCATATTTTTAGCAAGTTCTTACCTAAATTATTATACTACAGTAGTAAGCTAGCAAGTAATAACATCCTTAGTAGGTAATGTTTATTTTTCTTAACTGCAACTGTTTCACAAATTAACTTTGCGTTAAATAAAATTAATAGTAGATAGCCTAGACAACAATCGATAATCTCGATTCCTTCTTTTCGTCCCGGAGGCCAATTAGCAAATAACAAGTAACAAACAGAAGGATGAAAAAGAATGAACAAAAAAACCCGTTGGACAAAAGGGTAATAATTCCCGCCTTAAACGGCGCAATCGCATAGTCCTGCAACCGTCAAAAATGTTTTTCTCTCCTTTAAAGATGCAAGCGCTGAGTCTCTGTGACAGGTCCCACTGTCGAGTTACTCGATATCGAAAACGAAGGCGCCACAGAATCGCATTTCGCTCGCTATCGGATACGGTATCGACTTCGTCTGTCAACTCGACTCGAAGCGTGTCGAGTAAACAGAATCCGTATGCTGTTGACGCTACGGTTAAGTGTAAAAATGTAAACATTGCAACTTAACCTAGAAAAAAAACAGCTTGATAACTGAATACCTGGCATCCCAAATGACATTGACCGATCTCTCAAATAATGGAAAGCACAAGCGCCTCAAGAAACTGCGCAGATTTCAATTGGAAAAAGATTTGAGAGGCTTTTAATTAACCGATCAAACGAACTTACCTGTAATGAAGTTCGATCGTAATTATATGAAGCATCCAATCCGAATATATCACTATGTAGTACGCTGCTGAGTACTGCCAGGTGCACGTTTTTTTCGAAGATAATACAATAAAAAAATTTTGACCAGTTGGCCATTACCTATCACTTGGCTACCAAGGTGTTTACAGATCATTTGTTTAGAGATATGAGAAGGAATCGCAAKTTCGGGAAAGAAATTGTTTTCTAAGGGTGGGAGGGAAGTGATATATTCGGATTGGATGCTTCATATAATTACGATCGAACTTCATTACAGGTAAGTTCGTTTGATCGGTTAATTATATGACAGCATCCAATCCTCAGTATCACTATGTAGATGTTTAGAGATGTAATTTTGCGATTCTGTATGGCTGGTAGTTGAATGTACTTCGTTAAGTTAAATAAGCTTTGAAGTATGCCAACAACGTAAATTTATATTAATTTGTAACTGCACAAGTCATGTAAGTATTAACATGTATTAACAAAACTTCTATGCAGGTAGAATTATTCTATTCTAATCCAAACTTGAAAACTGTTTCTGCGAACTTATTTGGGTTTGAGACTGGTCTTCAGTAGAACCTTGTGAATGTCGATTCCTTTGCCCAGCCTGCTGTTTTCATTATTAGGTCAATTGATAATCCACGATTGTATACGAACGATGTTGAGGCATGTCTGGTTGAATGTGCCTGGAAAACAGATGTATTTATCCCTGATGCTTTCAAAGTATCCCTTAGCCATCGACTTAGAAATTGTTTAGTTGCCTTTTTGTACGGCTTTTTATAAGTCAAGAAGAGAAAATCTTCTAATTGCCTTAGATTTTCTGTTACTTTTCGGTAATGTGTTAAGGTGGATGCAACAAATATATCTTTATTTTCCTCAAAAAATGGAATGTACAGGCACGAATGTGATTTATTTATTTTGGATATTTTAATAGGATCAGAAATTAATATCTAACCATTTGGGTTTTCTAGTATATTCGATAGTTTTATGAGTGATATTGTATGCAATCTGTGTCCTGTTATTATTGTTAACAACATTACCAATTTTTGTGACAATTCTTTTAAAGATAAATTTATGTTGGGCCCTTTTTGTTCTAGATATTTTAGAACAATGTGTGGGTCCCAAATGTTATGATATTTAGGTCTAGATGGTTTTAATCTTGATACTCCTTTCATAAAACGAGATATTCTGGTGTCAGTGGTAATTGAGTCTCCTAGTAATAGAGACAATGCATATCTATGTGAATTTAGGGTACCATATTTAGGGTTTTTGGATGTTAAAATGTCTTGAAGGAATTTTATCATTTCTGTAGCATTTGCTGTGAACAATGTAACCTTGTTTTCCTTACAGTGTTGCCACCATAACTTGTAGGTATGACTGTACTGGTGTAGGGTTGAGTCTGAAATTGAGTGTAAAATTGTCTCTATAGCGCAGTCAGGGATGAATCGTAGTTTATAAGTTTTCCTGAGCATTTGGCGACCACCAGGATAAGGCGCTTCGCGAGGGAGTGACGTTGGCTGGAAGGAGAAGATAAAAGGTTCAATGTTTCCATTGCTAATTTTAAAAACAAGGGGTACCATGCTTGTGAGGGCCAAAAAGGTACCACGATTATCCCTTCTGCATTATCAGTAATTATTTTTCTTAGTGTTCTTAAGATAAGTGAGAAAGGAGGGAAGGCATAGAAAAATTCCTTGCTCCAAGACACCGTCAATGCATCTATTGCTGACTTCTGGATCATTTTTCCATGAAATAAATCTGCTACATTTATTATTAATATTTGATGCAAACAGATCTATTTGTGGACCATTCAGTATCGTTACTTGTAATCCGTGATTCTCTATCGGCTAGTCAATTTTCTGTTGATGGTATGTATGATGCGAACACCCACAGTTTGCGTTTTTCACACCATTGCCATATTTCTCCAGTGAGATTATTAAGCTTTTGGTGTTGAATACTGCCCATCCTGTTAATATACGAGATAGCAGTTTTGTTATCGGTTCGAATTAGAATGTTAATGTTTTGTGTTTGCTTGACAAAACATTTTAACCCATAGAAAATTGCTTTTAATTCAAGTATGTTAATTGTTCTTTTTTATCGGTATCTGACCACCAGCCTCTTGTAGACTGTGTCTGACTGCAGGCACCCCACCCTGTTAGTGATGCATCTGTAAATATTTCTATGTCAAAGAAATCTGTATGTATTTTGTTGTAAATGTTTAATATATTTGTTTGCCACCACAGAAGATCCAGTTTACATGCTTCTGTGATTTGTACTTCTCCATTGTAATTGTAATGTGACTTACTTAAGGCTAGATATTTTTCTTGTTCAAGAGTCTTTGTATACCTACATCCAACCGTAATATACAGCTGGACAAGCTGATACTAATAATCCTATTAATTTTGCTAAATCTCTTATTTTACATGACTTTTTGTTTTCTAGGTTTTGTACCTCCTTCAGGATAAAAAGTCTTTTGTCCTCAGGTTCTAACCGCAAATCTTTGCTATTGAAAATGAAGCCTAAAAATTTTTGTTTTTTGGAAGGTGTGAAATTGCTTTTCTCATAATTTACTGTAAGCCCCACCGAAGTTAGAAAATTTACAGTGAAATTTACATTCCTAGCACATTCTGCAAAAGTAGCTCCACATGTAAGAAAAACATCTAAATAGTTAACACATGTTATCCCACGGTTCCTTATTTTTTCTATTACGGGTTTCATTAGCTTTGTGAAGCAGTGGGGTATAAAACTTAAACCAAATGGGAGACAATTAAATTCATAAAGAATATCTGCGTGTTCAAAATGTCTTTCAAGTCTATAGTTGACATGAAAGAATTTGGCTGCATTAATTTAGATGCTGTTCTAAAGTCTTCCATTTTGAAATGTGGGGCTTGTACGTATGCATTTAGACGTTTTAGATTCAGAATAAACCGTTTTTTCCCATTAGGTTTATCTCTGAGAAAGATGCCAGATACAAACTGGCCTTTAACAGGTTGGCATTCTGATACAGCTCCTATTGATAATAATTCCTGAATTGCTAAATTCCTAGATGTTAGTTCTTTACTGGTCATGGTAGGACATTTAGCTCTAAATTCAGGTGGTGTCTGAGAAAAAGGAATTTCATAACCTTTTATCCACGACAAAATTGTGGGAATTGAAGTTATGTTTGACCAATCTGAATAAAACCAAAATAGTCTGCCGGCTAAGGTCGCATTCCTCACCGTTAATATTTCCTCCTCGTGTAGGTTGCTCTGTTTCTTGAGGGATAAGCCCTTCTGTGACGTTCCTTCCCTCTGAAAGCGGGCCGGGCGATGCCTGTTTAAAAGTTCTCTTCTGGCTATTGTTCTTGTCCTAGATTGATAGCTTTTCCCCCCTCCTGGTTTTCTGATTTTATTTGCTGAAATGACTGGTGTTGAAGTTAGGTAAGTAGGAGATTTTAATTCCTTGCTTGCTTTCTCTATTACTTTTGATTCCTTCACTCTTTCACTAAAATTTATTCCAAACAGATATCGATCTGGAATGGTCTTATCTGCTATGTCTTTAGCAGATTTGTTCAATTGCGGCAGAATGAGTGTACATCGTAGGAGTGTACAGTGGTGAAAGAGATCTGTAAATAGTTTGCCAGAATCGCCCAGAGAAGAAAGTAATTTTTCTTTTTGTTCTTTAGGCAAGGTTTTGTCCTGTAGGAGAAGACTAATGCCTCTTCCTAGGGCTGATAAACCATGGGATAATTGTTTTTGCATTTGTAAATGAGAATGAGATTTATCTCTTTTCACATGGAATGTAGGTAATATATTCAGGACTTCCGTGTTAATTTCTGGAGGTAGCAGGCCTTCACAGTTGGACGGAATGCCGTGAATGTCGATCAGCTTGTACCTTGTTTCATTTGCAATCCCATTGTTTAAAATATGTTCCCAACGAGAGCTTAGTGCAGTATTTATAGAGAACTTGTTATCCTCTTTATTTTTGGGGTCATTTCCTATAAGTTGTAACCAGACCTCGTTCATTTCTGCATCAGTGTTATGTATATCTAAAACCTCAACGTTGGGAACTAATTCGGGCGATTGTGACTGAATGGGAAGAAACGTGTGTTTTGTTGTTAGATGCAACTTGCCGATCGACGCTTTCGCTATGTCGGCGTCGGGATTCGTTGTGACGCAAAAAAAATTATAACAATTAAATACTTGTATTAAAACTAAAACAAGGCAATAAATCCCCTACCGGAGTATGATACACGGGGTAGATGCCAGCTAACCCAATGGAGATGGGCTGGGTTAAAAACAAAGACTTGCCTGAGCGCCACTTGGTTTAACTACCCCCTTGCGTAGCGGAATAAACCAAGAAATTCCAGGTAGGTATAAAAACGATTTGTAATGACTGATAAAAGCACTAGTAATATATAAATAAATTTAATATCTCCCGTGGATGAAAGTATAATTACAGGTAAGTATGCAACTAAATATTAGGGCGATATTCACAAAAAAATTACTAATCCGTAGCGCAAATCGATGACTAAAAGTTCATCTAAATAATCAACAAAATAATTAAACGCATCAAAAAATCTCCGTCGATTTGATCGCTCGGATAAATAACTATTCAATTATTGAGTCAATACTTTTCTGACAAAACAAAAAAAAGAAACAAACAAAATGTTCAATTTCTTCACCGTACGTGTACACGTTCAGTTTACAAATAAACGTTTTCTACAATTACTTAATGAATCAAACAATTACCAATAGTTGCGCGTTTCGATAAATCCAGATGAACTATAGCTGATTTAATTAAATGCAAACGTCTATAAATATGCTGTTTTCGCGACTAGTCAATAAAAAAAACTGTACAACACATTTGTCATGCAACTTATCTGGTTTTCCTATAAATGCTTTACGAATTTTAGGGCGAATTGTGGCTCTCTAGACGGCTTCGGGATGGGCAGCGATGACAATCGTACGGGCTGTTAATACGGTGAACCAATCCTTCAGGATGTCCCACAGATCCGACGGTCAAACGGGAACAGGAGCGCACCTCCCTGACAAGGGCACGTAGATGATAGACACCGCGATATAAAAGCGATTTATGCCGGGATTAAAAAAAAACCCTAAAATAGGATAAGACGATGTGTATTGGCACAGCAATGACCGTAAAATATTAAATAGTTACCTCTTCTGTCGAGGGTTTTGATTGGAATCCGTTACTCTGCTCTGATTTCCGCGTGGAACGTGGTTTGTGAATTTGAATCCTGTCGAACGACAGATCGAAGATCCAGTACCTTAATCTCAAAACAACCAACTGGACACTTCCTTGAGCGAATAGGGCAGTACCTCCCTCAATCATAAGGAATCCTAATGAAGATTTTACACTTGCCCTATCGCTATTCACGCTAAACCACAAGCTGTTTTCTATTCTAATTCAAAGCATTTTTCTCGCCGAATCCCTGGCTTAGCAGCGCGCAAAAAAGAACCGGTCGAATACAGAAAAAGCCCATGTCCACAAAACATACGCCTAGAGCCATCTTTCTCGTGACGAAGAATACACACAAATAATGAAACAGTTATCTTTAACTAGAAATTTTCTAAATTGGTATTTGGAAATATTAAGACCTTTTTTATAAACGGTGTCAATGAGCTATAGCTTCGAACGTGGATTTTGAACCGTTACATTTCCCCCCTCTACCTGAAAATCGTTAACTCCGTTAACGTTGCTTAAAAGAAAAACTAATCATAGCTCTAATGAAGAAAATAGGTTCCTAACCCAACATAAAAATTGTCCCCCTACTAAAGAAGATTAAACAAAACCTATGCTAAGTATACCGCACGATTTCACGCTACTCCTCGTTTTCTTTGAGGTCTTTTGCATGCCATAAGCCCTTGAAGTTCCCATGTTCATCTTGGAGCTCATACGTCCACGGTGACACGCGTTTCTTTATGCGAAAGGGACCTACATATCGCGGAGCTAATTTCGCGCTGTAATGACGCGCCGCATCAGACAAAACGTGGTTTCGTCTCCACACTAACTGATTAGGTAGATACTGAGTGTATCTACGTCTTAAATTGTACGCCTTCGTAGCTTGTTTACCCGCCTGTTCCAAACGCTTTCTAACTTCTTCCAAAATTTTACTTAGCACGGAATTTCTTTCTATTAGCGCTTGTACTGGATCAGCATCATCGCGATTTCCTCGATCATAGTCCGTACCCGAAAGTACCATATGACGGCCAAAATTCAAAAAGAATGGACTTTGTTTAGTAACTTCGTGCCTCGCCGTTCTAATGGCGCACGCGATCTGCGAAATATTCGCGTCCCACACTCGATGATTGTCTGAAACGTACATTGCCAACATTGTTTTTACGGTACGGTTTACCCTTTCAGTCGGATTTGCGCGAGGATTATAAAAAGCACAAAATTTGATCATAAACTGATACTTTTGCGATAGCTTGTTTATTTCCTTCGACCTAAATTGCGGACCATTATCACATATAAGAAATTTTGGGACTCCGTAAATCAAAAACACTTCTTCCTCTAATTTTCGAGCTACAATTTCCGCCGAAGATTTCCGCAATGGAAACAATAACGAATACTTGGTCATATAATCGGTAACTACCAGTATGAACGCATTACCCTTAACCGATCGCGGCAGTGGCCCCATTAAATCAGTGGAAATCATTTCCCACGGTTTGTTGGCTTTAGGGTGAGAAGCCTGCATGTCGCTTGGTACTTTTTGACTCGTCTTATGGGCCGCACAAATTGAACACTTTCTAACGTACTTTCCAATATCTGCCCGCATTTTGGGCCAATAATATTTTTCCGCAATTCTCCCATATGTCTTCCATACTCCCATATGACCGGCCAATGGGGGATCGTGAGCTTCGGATATTATAAGGCTCCTTTCTTTCTTCGGCACAACCAACTTCCACGACTCCTTTTCTGAAATTAGTGCTGCAGGATCATTTTTCACGTATTTAAACAACTTGTCACCTTCCAATCGCCAATTGTTAAAGTGCAATGGATCACGTTCCACACATCGTCGCATCTTTTCATACCAAGCATCTGTACTGGATTGTGTCACTTCTACTGCCTTCGGAGCGTCAACCTTATCTAACACTGGGACTGACCGTGAAAGTAAATCCGGCACCAAATGTTCCTTGCCCTTTCGATGGATGATGCGCATGTCGTACTGTTGTAATCTAACTGCCCATCTGGCAAGACGTCCCGACGGTTCCTTTAAATTCTGCAACCACACTAGAGAGTAGTGGTCTGTAATGACCGTAAACCTTACTCCTTCTAGATAAGGACGAAGTTTTTCTACTGCCCAAAGCACCGCAAGACATTCTCGCTCCGTGGTACTATACTGTCGTTCTTGTCTGGTCAATGAACGGCTTAAATAACAGATTACTCTCTCTCCATCCTCGGTAGGTTGTGTTAGCACCGCTCCTATGCCAAATCCCGACGCATCTGTCTGAACTTCAAATGGCAAATCATAGTCCGGACAACTAAGCACAGGAGAAGCAATTAAGGTCTCTTTCATCTGGTTGAAAGCGCGATCACATTCCGGAGACCAACAAAATGCCTTAGATTTCTTTAGCAAATTTGCTATGGGAGCCACAGTCGTTGCAAAATTAGGTACGAATCTGCGATACCACGAGAAAGATCCTAGCACCCTGCGTACTTCTCTTACCGTTTTCGGCACAGGCAGCTCCAACATAGCTTTTACCTTTTCAGGGTCCACATGTAAGCCATTGCGATCCACAACATAACCCAAATATTTCATCTGTGGTCGGCAAAACTGGCATTTCTCAAAACTGATCACCAAATTGGCTTCGTGCAAACGCCGAAAGACTTCCTCTAATATTTCCAAATGTTTCTCAAAAGTTTTTGTCACTATGACAATGTCGTCAAGGTAAACGAACACGTATGGCTCAAGGTCGGCTCCCAATACTTGGTCAATGATTCTTTGCCAAGTCGCTGCCGAATTATGAAGCCCAAAGGGCATCCTTTTAAACTGCCACAATCCTCGATTCGGTACGGTAAACGCTGTGTACTGCTTGCTACTCTCGGCCATTGGTACTTGCCAGTATGCAGATTTTATATCCAAAGACGATAAATAATGAGCGTTCCGCAATTTATCTAACGTATCGTGTACTTGTGGAAGTGGATAACAGTCTCTAACCGTCACCGAGTTCAATTTCCGAAAATCTACGCAAAATCGGTAACTATTATCTTTTTTCTTCACTAGGACTATCGGAGACGCCCACGGACTGTTAGATTTTTCGATGACATCTAATTCCAACATTTCTTTTAAAGCGTTATCGATGTGCTGTTGAATGACCGGCGACACCCTATAATAACGTTGCTTAATTGGCGGCGAGTCCGTCATTATTACATGTTCTCCAACATTTGTACAACCGAGTTTATTCGTCATTGCTTCCATGTTTTTGTTTATCACGGCATTCAGTTTAACCCTTTCTACCGGCGACAATACCGTTTGATCATAAACGCTTTCCACCGCATTTACCGTCTCACCGTTTTGTGAAAAATGCCATTCGTTATTTCTCAAATCGGGTACGATTCCAATTTTTCGCCAAAAATCTGCCCCTAATATAAGTAAATGTGGCAACTCCGGCACTACTAGTACCTCGATTAAACAAATTCTACCTCGCACTTCAATAGGGATTTCACAAACACCTAGAGCCTCACACTTTTGGGCATTCGCTACGGTACAAAATATAGATCGCGTTTTATCAAGCGTTATTCCTAATCCACTGACAAATTCCCATCCTTTACTACCCAAGATGGTTCTTGAAGCACCCGAATCTAACAAACCTAACACAGCATGACCTAAGACATTAACTTTCAAATACGGGCGTTCATCATTTCGTGCGTGATCTAAAATATAATCTAATATAGCACTAATATCCGAATTGGTCGAGTTAATAACAGGGCCGCTTCCATCCCGACCGACTAAAAGCGACGCCTGGCGTTTCCCGATGAACCTTTGTAGCAATCTGGGCAAGTTCGTTTAGTGTATCCCTCTTTTTTACATCCGTAACAAATTCTTCGCCTCTTTTCTAAACACCCAGCGGCCTTATGCCCAGGTTTACCGCAATTAAAACATAAAAACTCGGACGTATTATGTTGTGTACTCTTTAGCTCCGCAACGGCAACCCTATCCACGTCTTCATTTACTCCCACGTATGCTAAATCGGGTTCTAACGCAATAGCCCTACGAGGCGGTGGTTGAAACGCTTCTACCGATTCTCTTTTTGCTTCAAGACGCCTACAGAGGTCACGTAATTGAGCTATCGTCTTAACTTCCACCAAACCTAACTGACTCTGGTAAAATGGTGCAATATTTCGAAGAAGAATCTTTAATTTAGCCTCTTCCGAAATGGAACATGTGAGCCTCTCAAATAAAGACGACATAATGGCTAAATAAATACCTATCGTTTCATCCGCGCCTTGTGTCCGATGCCTAATCTCATCTAACAATTTTTCATTATAATCTGCGGGTTGGAATTCCACTCTCAACTGTTCTACAAGTTCTCCCCAACTACTAACGTACTTCCMCGCATCTCTGTACCAACATAACGCTTTCCCTGAGAACAGATCAATCGCGCTATTGAATAGAACATCTTCTGAAACATTCCGCGCACCGCAAAGTTCTTGCACCCTTTGAATAAAAGCATTAACACTTAATCCCTTTTTATCGCCTGAAAATTTGACGTCCCACTTATTTACTGGTACTGGTTTAATATAAGTTCGCGGTATTTCGATCGGTGTAGATTGCCCCCTAGACGGACCTGGTAAATCTATCGTAGGCGACTCTAATATACTCAAGGCAGGCGGCACATCAACCCGTMTCTTACTAAACTTTTCTGCTTTATCTTCCYATTCTGACATGCCATTCAACACAGACGCTAATAATTTTGATTTTATTTCCAGTTCCTTATCAGTCTCGGCCTTCATTCTATTAATCCTACCCATAACATGAAATAGCTTTGACTCTATCTTTACAAAACTAGCAGAACTGCGATTATCTTCAAATTTATTTAGCAAGTCCGTTATTTCAGTCAATTTTTCTTCAACCGCCCTTTTATCCTCTTCATACGTGTACGGATATTGCGGTACCGTAAAACTATTCCCGGTTTCTTCCAACTTTATCGCCCGATTCAAATTTTTTCGCATTTCGTCAACCGTTCCGATAGCAATTCCACGTACTGACAATTCGTAATTCAATTCATTCTGCGTTAATCTATAAATATTCATTTTCCCAGACATCTTGGAAATAATTTTAGAAGAAACCAAATAGATACCAAACAGCAACAATAAAAAAATGATGGCCCCACGTTGGGCGCCAAATATGTGACGCAAAAAAAATTATAACAATTAAATACTTGTATTAAAACTAAAACAAGGCAATAAATCCCCTACCGGAGTATGATACACGGGGTAGATGCCAGCTAACCCAATGGAGATGGGCTGGGTTAAAAACAAAGACTTGCCTGAGCGCCACTTGGTTTAACTACCCCCTTGCGTAGCGGAATAAACCAAGAAATTCCAGGTAGGTATAAAAACGATTTGTAATGACTGATAAAAGCACTAGTAATATATAAATAAATTTAATATCTCCCGTGGATGAAAGTATAATTACAGGTAAGTATGCAACTAAATATTAGGGCGATATTCACAAAAAAATTACTAATCCGTAGCGCAAATCGATGACTAAAAGTTCATCTAAATAATCAACAAAATAATTAAACGCATCAAAAAATCTCCGTCGATTTGATCGCTCGGATAAATAACTATTCAATTATTGAGTCAATACTTTTCTGACAAAACAAAAAAAAAGAAACAAACAAAATGTTCAATTTCTTCACCGTACGTGTACACGTTCAGTTTACAAATAAACGTTTTCTACAATTACTTAATGAATCAAACAATTACCAATAGTTGCGCGTTTCGATAAATCCAGATGAACTATAGCTGATTTAATTAAATGCAAACGTCTATAAATATGCTGTTTTCGCGACTAGTCAATAAAAAAAACTGTACAACACATTTGTCATGCAACTTATCTGGTTTTCCTATAAATGCTTTACGAATTTTAGGGCGAATTGTGGCTCTCTAGACGGCTTCGGGATGGGCAGCGATGACAATCGTACGGGCTGTTAATACGGTGAACCAATCCTTCAGGATGTCCCACAGATCCGACGGTCAAACGGGAACAGGAGCGCACCTCCCTGACAAGGGCACGTAGATGATAGACACCGCGATATAAAAGCGATTTATGCCGGGATTAAAAAAAAACCCTAAAATAGGATAAGACGATGTGTATTGGCACAGCAATGACCGTAAAATATTAAATAGTTACCTCTTCTGTCGAGGGTTTTGATTGGAATCCGTTACTCTGCTCTGATTTCCGCGTGGAACGTGGTTTGTGAATTTGAATCCTGTCGAACGACAGATCGAAGATCCAGTACCTTAATCTCAAAACAACCAACTGGACACTTCCTTGAGCGAATAGGGCAGTACCTCCCTCAATCATAAGGAATCCTAATGAAGATTTTACACTTGCCCTATCGCTATTCACGCTAAACCACAAGCTGTTTTCTATTCTAATTCAAAGCATTTTTCTCGCCGAATCCCTGGCTTAGCAGCGCGCAAAAAAGAACCGGTCGAATACAGAAAAAGCCCATGTCCACAAAACATACGCCTAGAGCCATCTTTCTCGTGACGAAGAATACACACAAATAATGAAACAGTTATCTTTAACTAGAAATTTTCTAAATTGGTATTTGGAAATATTAAGACCTTTTTTATAAACGGTGTCAATGAGCTATAGCTTCGAACGTGGATTTTGAACCGTTACACGGGCTACGGTAATCGCCGTTCTTCTCGGAGCTGCCGCTATTGTAAGCTGAGCGTGCTCGAGATCTGCTTCGAAAATGACGTCTACCGTTACTAGAACGAGAGCTACTCCTGCTTTTGTGGCGGGAAATATCCCGAGACCTATGTCTCCTAGCACGTTTTTATACTTGTGCAACCTACCTTCTAACTTATTTAATCTTTTCCATAAATCACGCCTAGAAACGTCGACCGACTCGCTACTTGACGTGTCATTTTTTATATCCATTTTCATCAAACCTAAATTGTATTATGCTGGAAAGAATAGTTTATGTGTGCTGTATGTGTTACTTACGTGTTAGCACAACTGTAATTAATAGTGATTTAACACCACAAAGAAAATACGCATGTGCACGCTGGCTGCACGAAACAACGAATGATCTGTAAACACCTTGGTAGCCAAGTGATAGGTAATGGCCAACTGTTCAAAATTTTTTTATTGTATTATCTTCGAAAAAAACGCGCACCTGGCAGTACTCAGCAGCGTACTACATAGTGATACTGAGGATTGGATGCTGTCATATAATGTTCCATATTTTATAGAGTTCGGTGGTATCAACTGACCCGCCCGGTGTGTATAACCAAGGTTTGTGCTTGTTTGTGTTTGGCACAAGTGGTTTCTTGATAACTTTTTTTGCTATTTTTGTATATAGGTCTAACCACTGCCACTGTGATGGAGTGTGGCCAGCTTCTAATATTTTATTAAAGACTGTAGCCAAGGGATGCAGTATGACTGTTTTTAACCAATTTTTAAACAATGGCACTCTTATAAACATTGTCACAACATTTATAGAATGTTTAAAGAAGCATCTTTACAAAACATTTTAGTTATATACAATATCCTATAATGGTTTAGTAGGTGTTATAGAACAGTTTTGTAGATACTTACAGAGGTGGTAAATCAGTTACAAAATATGGTTTTATAGCAATTTATTATAAAACAGTTTTATAAATGTTACGGTATTATTTATTATGCGACAATTCTGTTGCAATCAGCATATTCAAAGGGATCTTTCAGTGTTTTAACTGATTTGGCGGAGAATAATTTATTTCTTAACAACTGGGTAAAGTTGCAACCCATATTCCTCTTCTGTAAAATAAAACATGTCCTCAGTCCGAGATATATATACGTACCTGATGACATAAAAATATGCTTAGTATTGAATTGTAGTCACATGAAACTACTACCAAACAAATTTTCTGTAAAACGTGCATATATGTGTACAAGATTATTAAGCACTTCAAAAATAATAAGTGTTTCATCAATTTAAAAGAAATATTTACAAAATACAAAATCTTTTTAATCATTCGCATCTTAAACCTATATGCACAGTTTACAAACCGCACCTTATAATAATTTTAAATAATATAAAACTTTTGTACATTACTTTTTTGTAAAAAATAATTTTTAGTGGGCTTTACACAATGGCAGCCATATATGTGATTAAAATCGTGATAAGATAATATGGCTTCTTCTTTATAAAACACGTTTATCACAGAAGAAATTGCTTTATAACAAGTTGTTTTTTTACATGGGTCAAATCAAAACTTAATATAATAGTTTTATAGATATTCACAAGATGACGATTCAGTGTTGAATAACACATATTTAAACCATTTATAAAATAATTAGTCTCCACTGGGAAAAGTTCTATAAAAAGTTGTGTAAACCTTTATACAATGAGTATAAAACTGTTTTATAATTTTGCTGTGAACACGTTCCTAACACTAAACTATATAACAATTTAATGTACATACTTGAAGCTGAATACTTATAAAATAAAATAGGTGTTGAGGAACAATAATAAAACAACAATAAAGCAAATATGCCTTGCTATTTGGAAATTATAAAATAATTTTGCTTGTTGGGAAGTTACCTAATTGTTCCACCTTGTCCTATTGATCCTAGTGTCTTTATGGTGCTTTAGTGTGCTAATGTGCTTTCTAACTTCTTCATCTGTCGGGTTAAGAAATATTGTATGGGGATTGTTTTGATTAATGTGTTTGAAATGCAAGTCGAACTGGATTTATTCTTTTTCTGCTAAAGATATCCCTATATTGATGAAATAGGTGTTGAATGCACTTGCAATTTCTTGAACAATAACTGGGCCTATAGCTTGTTTAGTAATTTTTGTCTCAGTCAAGGTTTTTACTATCTTCCATGTGCTTGTACTAGTTCTATTTTCATTAAATTTTATGTTCAGTTTTTAATGATGATACAATGCCTTAAAAAGTTCCTGCTTTCTGTCATTTGCGTTAGTATGTTTGTTGTAATCCAATGCTTTCTGGCTAGTTCTCCAGATTTATTTTTCACAAGATAATTTGTCTTCAGCCACTTAAACTGACCAATATGAAATTTGAAAGTTTAACCAAACTATTTAAACAAAAATGCCTGGCTAGAGTTAGGTTAGGGCAGTTAGGGTTATTACGTTGCACTTGGGACACATGCAGCACATGCAATGTTGTCAGTGGTACTTTATCGCTTTCTTCCTAACTACAGCCAGAGATAGTCCTGACAGTTTCAAAATTTATTATATCGTTCTTATATGTACGTATACAAACTTTAAACATTATCAAGCATCAAGCATCGTTTAATTCCTCATAATAAAAACATTAGTTCAAAAGCAGGTTCGATGGTTAAAGTGTTTCAGGAAAAGGTCAGTGAATGCGCTTATTATATTGAACTATTCATTATAGAATTAACTGTCTGAAGAGTGATTTGAGTTATTTTCACAAATATGCCTTAAGTTGACTCATGAATATCCCATATCAAAAATATACCTATCAATGTCACAATGTCAGTTTACGAGTATTTTCCTCACGTATCGCCTACAACGTATTGAAAATCCATACTTTCGTTTTTTTTTTGGCAAACGAACCGGAAACAATCGCAAACAAATGGCTTTGTGCTTCAATTTTTATGTACATATCAAATGTGAAATAAAAAAAATTGTGAGACGACCCTATTGTTTTGAAACACATTTTCCATTTGTTTATTATTGTGTTATAATTTATAATGCGAGTCAAACACAACTTCAATCACAATGACAGATAGGTCTACTAATAAGTGAAGTTCAAGGAAGAGGAATCTATAGGAAGCAGTCTTAATTAATTTTTAGGTCCTTTAATATGTTTGATTGATTAAAATGTTGACAGCAGAAGTATCCTTTTTAATCCCTAACACTGTGATTTAATGTACTTCTGAAGCCTGGTGTGAAAGAAGTAAATATTAGATTCCTGACATAGAAAATTGATAGAACAGACATTTCTGTACTTAAATTTTTACTATCTGAGCCAGATCTTCTAAAATGGTTGCATAAATCACAACATAAACTATCATTTGCACACTTCTTTAAAGAATAAATAAACCATTGTTATTTACTTAATTAGATGTGAAATGAATATTATCAATACAGCGTTTGCTGACAAGTGGCTCTATGCAAAGATTGTTTATTATAGAACGACTCCCACTATGTCCTATCTCTTTCTAACACGGCAGATTAGGGAATGGGTTTGCTCCATAAGGCTTCTTGTGTATATCTCTCACCTAATACTGTGGCATAAATGTAGTAAAATTTTCTTCCAGACTGCTTATGCCGTGGTTTAACCATCAAACTGAACACATCACTGCCACCATGAAGCAATGAAATGTTTGAAAAGAGGGAATACATTGGGGTATAACATGGTATAACAGCCCGGAAGAAGATTTTACTAATATCCAAATCAGGAAAGAACCAATTTTCGTCATCACTTTGTCGAGTTACGACGTATGTCTAAGGTATAGCGGTGTAGCATAGACATATGATGTAACTCGACAATATACTGATGAAAGTTGGTTCTTTCCTGATTTGGATACTAAATTGTTTATATATGGTTTGTTACTATGTAGGTAGCATTACCCAGTTATTATAAATTACATATCAGTAATATAACACTTATAAACTGTTTCAGAACTATCTTTATGTATAACGTGCTTTTGTATTACAGATATTGCTGACTAATGATATAAATCTGCAAAACAAGGCACTTGTGAACAATATATCTGCATTTTCACATGACTCAATTCTTAAACAATTATACCCATCAGAATACTCTCCAGTAAGATTTACAAGTCAACAACAACAGATTGCCAAGAAGAGTGAGCAGATCACTACATATTTAAGTAACCTTTTCAGTTTTGTAATAATGGATAGCGCAAAAGTAGAGTTCGGCACCTATTGTAACAAAATGTCTTTAATGAAGGATCCGCCGTGGACATTACCTGATTGCTTGCATAGGTTTGAAAAGCTATGGATATCAGTTTTTTCTGGTGGAGTACACAAAAATTTCTTAAAAGCTGTTCATGATCTTAAGAATATCTTCAGTGAACGTCGAAGTAAGATTAAAAAATATGAATGCATCTGTAATTTACATTACTATGTAATTATTGTTTAAGGGGTTTGTACCAAGGTTGACTTAGATGAATTAGTGCGCTGTGCATTAACCTGCTGCATATACCTTAAGAAGAGCTTCTCATCCAAATATGCTACAAGTGTTGAAGAGTGTATAAATAATATCAAAAGTACAGTTAACAATTTATGACATACATTTATGTATGATTTAAATATATGTTTTTAATTACAGTTTTGATTCAGTAAGTTGCTAATAAAACTTATTTTGTTCAGTTCTGTCAGTTTTATTATTTAAAAAAAGATAATGTACATATTGCCAGGCTTCAACGGATGATGCGACACCATCAGTACCATCCATGACTCTGAGTTGCAGGCACACTCACTCCGGCTAGAGTGAGAGGCAAAAGGAGAGATGGAACAATAGATCTCGAGCTGAAGACGAATTTGCAACAATTTCTGAAAGGTGTTGTGGAAAATAAGAAAACACTATTTATATATTCTTTAGTATTTATTGATCTTTAAAACAATAGGTTTAAACTGTTATATACTGTACCTCTACATTAAAAGGAAATCATATAGAAAATAATAACACCTGAATCATTTAAATGAGTACCAAGGAATGGAACTGATCGAATGTAGTGCTACGCATTAGCGTCATCTATGGGTCAGAGTTGTTGTTATTATTATTATTATTGAATGGAGTGAGGTGTTGAGAATCCACATCACTGTCAGTGATTCACTGAAGCTTCAGCTTATTTTATCGCCGGTACCTTTTAAGAGGTATGTTACTCCAGTATTCCTAATAAATTTTAGGGTACAGTCAACAGATGCCTGTGCAATTTTTTTAGGTTCCATATATGGTACCACAATGAAAAGTTGTCTTTTCTCCATAAGTCCAGCACATAGAATATGAGAGGGAGTTTTATCCACCTCCATGCACTTTCGACATGTAGCATCACATTCTTCCTGCTATGCATCTGGATATCCATAATGCTTTTGTTCCTGTGCTGGTAACCTTTTCCAAATGAGACTTAAAAGTCATCCTAGCATCTAGTATTAGTCCCAGGTACTTAACCTCACTTTTCAGTGCTACTCCCCACTTTTCTTGAGGTTACATTATACAACGACTGATCAGTAAGAGCAGAATGCAGGCATACTATTGGCTGWTCTCCGTGTGGGAACTTGCTCGTTACCCTAGTACTTAAAGTAGGTGTATAGTGTTGAGGTCAAAAGGTTAAAAAAGAAATAATATAACTTTTAAAACTAATTATACATACAAAATTGGTTTTTATATTAACCTATGCCCAAGCCAAAGTGGAATAAATATTTGTCACTAATTGCTGTAACATGTTTATGGAACAGAATATCAAAGTTATATTTGGATTAGGCAGCTAAAGAGTACAGACACGTTGATGCGTACAACTACAACCGCTTCCATAAAACTGTCCATGCTGGCAATAGCGCGGAATTTACTGTTTTTGTAAACAAAGCGTGGGGCAATTGCTCTGACCAATCGGAACGTAGGGCTCTGCCAAGCTTGAAAACGTTTATTGGAAATCTGAGCCCCCTCGAGATCAAAGGTGCCGACAAAGAGTGAACATACTGGTTCTTTATTATACTGTGTCCATAGTTTCAGTCCCTTCAGCTGTTAAAGATTTTTTTCTTCTGCCGAGCACTATCACTGATATTTTTGAAAGATTGACTATTACTCCTTCCCTTGTACACCACCTGTGCACGGGTTTAAGTGGTGTGCTTCTCGCATATCTGTGCATAATTACCTCCTTGGTTTTGTTTCCTTAGAAGATCATCGACTACAAGGCTCCACAGTAATAGAGACATGACACGTCCCTGCGGACAGCTTTTGCCGACTACAATTTCTCTGATTGTATGCCTTAAAGAAGTCTTGGCACCAACTCCGTACCTTTCTACAATTCTCTTGAGTCGAAAGATGTGCTATCAAAAGCCTCCTCAATGTCAAAGAAAGTTCCGAGTGCAATTTCTTGTTTCTCGTAGATCTTTTCAMTTCTGTGGGTTAGCTAATATAAAGCCAATTTAGAGGATTTTCCTGCTTGGTAAGCAAAGTGGTTTCGATGCACGAGCATGTGTACCAAGACATCATCCCTGTTATGCCTATCAACTGATTTCACTAAAGCCTTAAAAACGAATGAGCTGATTGACCTTAAAGCTTTATTTTGAACGTATCGCCCTGGTTTGAATATAAAAGTTACCTTAGCTTTTTCCAGCCATCCGGTAGTCTGTAGCTACTAGCCGTGTATAACCTGCAAAGGGGTGTTACCCTTATGGGGTTCTAACGCCCTGTTGAAATTTTCTTATCCGACTTCGCTCAGTGGACTTTCGTAGGTCCTTTTTAATCACAAGTCAATAATATCCAACAGTATCTAATATAAGGGTGACACAAGTGTTTTGAATAGCCTTCGTAAAGCTTTACTAGGATGTCACAAGTTATGATAAGTTTATAAGTTTGAAACTTTAGATTAATAAAAAAACAAATAATATAAATGTCATATATATAACAGTCTGCAGGTCATGGCGCCGAGTGTTAATCAAAAACATACCGGTTTCAAATTTTAGCACTTACCTTGAGTGTTTGTTTTTCGCCTTAAAGAGCCTGAGATAGTAGTAGTGTTCGGTGTTGATTTGCCTCAATAGGAAAGCCTCAGTTCTGATTTTCTAGAAGTTCTTCGCACGGTAATTGATGTGATAATGCTGGCTGCGTTTCCAAAAAAGGAGATATTTCCGTGTTCTGGAATGCTTTGTTGGAACCAACAATGACAACGAGACCTTGAATGGATGATATACAATACACATACGTACGGTCTAAGTCTTTTAAAAGATAGGGAGGGTGAAATTTCCGACGACTGAAAAGAAATAACATACCTCTCTTTGGCGTGAGGGGATAGATAAAATTTACAGCAGCACAGAATTTGAATCTCTTCAATGATGGTTGGATGATCAAGGTAGGAAATTTATGGAAACAAATCGCACAGATTGTTGGTGGGGCAGTGATATAGTGTTTACGGCCAATATGAAATTATACCGAATGAACGTATGACAATAATCTTTGTWACAATTAGAAATAGAGATATTGGAAAACCATACATACTGTTACATTACCTCCATCACCTTTTGCAACATATAGGGTCGGATGTAGTTCTGAGCCGTCGTGGTTATACACTTTGGAAAGGAAGTTTTGAGTAACGGCTCAAGGGTTTTCTCGTCAGTACTAGTACAGCAAAGCTTTTTGGGGTACTTTCAACATCCTCGCAGTACTTTCTTTCTTATGGCTTTTCTGTATCTGAGTTGGGTATCTTTATAAGTTTCTTAATCTCCGGCTCATTTAACTCTGTTGAAGAGCTTTCTCACTTCTCCCCTTATAGAACAGAACTGACGGTTCCACCAGGTGGCAAGAATGTCACAATAAGATAGTCATTCATCATTTCCACGTCCGCAGGTGCATTTCTCCAACCCCTGTTGTAAGCTCTGTCTAGTCCTTTTGTATTAATTTCTTTTATGAAACAGCATCGCACTTTGTCTGGCACATGAACGGGTATCTCGGTAAAACACCAAGCTTCATTGTCACAATATTTATTTACACTAAACTCGTATGCCTTTAGTTACTCAACAAGGATAATAAACTAGTAGATACTTCCTGGTTGGTTGGCCATGGTCGTGGCGACTTTCTCTTCGCTGACGTTTCACCCACTGCTGTGGTCAGCATCTTCAGAGTCGAGTTCACCACAGTAGTGGGCCATGTAAATCTGAATCACTATATCAAGGATAATAAATGTGGTGAGTAGTGGTTATATATCCCCACGTAAGTAAAAATCCCACCACACTGACGATACAGCAGCCAGAGGGTTCGTTACATACCCGTGATCCGAGAAAGATGGCTCGTTGGGCACAATTTAGTGCTGACACCTGCTCAGGCTATCTGCAGTACCAGTAATGCAGACTAAATTGTAGTCATACCTGTTAAAAATAATGTCCATCTTGTCATTCGGGATGACAACATTTCTGGAATTAGTGYTAGGTGATTCTGGGTCATAATCGTGGCGATTTCTTATGAGCTTTGAAGATGCTCTGTGTGGAAACATCAGCGTCAAAGCATACCTGGCATTGGTCCTTTGTCAAAATATTAACATTGCTCAAACCATCGTCCGTATACCTAGATGGTATTGGAATTTAACTCATATACCTACCACTAGAGCTAAAGCTTCACGATCAAACTGGGCAGTTACGTCCACTATTCCTAATGAGTATGAGAATGAAATCAAATTGGAGTACGTAACCAATTCCATAACTAGAAGAATCACAAGTCGATTTCGATTTTATATTTTGTCGAAGTATACTACAACAGAGTCTGACTATAAATCAATTAGGTAGCTTGGAAACAAACTGATTGAACATAACATGTGCTTGGTTTCACTCGATTTATCAGATAACTGACGACTGCTTCGACCTAACGGTCATTGTCAAAGAGATGACAGAGTTATCTGATAAATCGGGTGAGACAAAGCACATACGTTCAATCAGTTTGATTCCAAGCTACCTAATTGATTCAGAATGTTTCACAATGAATAAACCTTTGAAACCATTCAACAGAGCATGACTAAATCAAACTCTTGACCGTTTTGAATGCTCTCTCTGGTGTTTGCTGCAGATGACCACTTCTTTGCGACTTTCTTGCCCAAGATTATAGCCAGTAAAATCACTCTTCACTTTTTTGAGCGCCAGATTTAGAGACTGACTGATATAAAATTGGGGGCTTACAAGCATGCCATTGGTTGTCCTCCCGTTACCAAAGCCAGCTATATCAATCTGAATGTAGCTAGACCCCAAATTTGAAAATGTTTGAGGCGCCAAAGTGAAGCCTCGAATATAACGGGCCCGTTGATGGCGGGTGGAGGACTATCCGTCTAATATTCATTGAGGTAAACGTTACATGAACGTATTGTTATAATCGGTAGATGCGTTATTAATTCAACTCACCTATTTCAGGTAAGGCAGGGGACTTCACAACAATATAAATGTGTAATTTTACTTTCCTGAGATGCTGTAACGCAAAATTACTTTCATTCAAAGCTACGACACCTAGTTGTTCAGATTGGTTTGAAATTAATTATTAAGGGCACTACCCATTTTATATAGACAAAAAATTTGAAATTTGGATTATGGACAATAAATAGCTTTGTCACATTGTTTAGGGTGCACGCTGTTTGCGTTGCCGAAGATTAGAACCTGAAACAGAACTTGGGACAATGGCGGGAGTGATATGACTTAGGTCCTAGGGCGTTTTAACATAATTTAGAATTTACTAACAGCATTAAAATAAATCTGTAAACAAAGAAACAGTTTTAGACCAAATCCTAAGGTAGCAACTATAGTTTTTTCCTTGACAGAAATCAGCTTATTACCACTGCCCACAAGTAAATGGAATGAATAGTTACTTCCTACTGACTGACTGATTGTTTATTACTCACACTTTGTATAAGTATTCAATGGGTCGATCCGTTTCTCGCCTCTTTGTTAAAGTTGATATTAGCTAAAATCAACTAGGTAACCATGACAACACCTTAAAATAGGGTAAGTGATTGGTTTAGATTTTAAAAACAGGGTTGATTTTAGCTTAAAATAGATAAGAGAAACCGGCCCAATTATTTTAGTTGTTATGGCATCCCGAAGGTACATGTTTAAAGGGACCTTTTTGCTTAAAATCGGGACTCTGAGCAGTACCAAATATTTAGACAATCCAACCAAACCCTTGTTATGTGATAACCCTAAACAAGATACAGGCGCTTAGCTTTTGCAAATCTGACGCAGGTAAATGAGAAATGAGTCTGCACTGATCTCTAAATATTTAGAGATCAGTGTGAGACAGTCAGGTCAGGTCAGGGGACTTTGGCTTGTTGACCGGTTTGCCCTTTCCCGTGCGCCAATCGGCAGGATTCGTACAAAGTCGCAGTCACACGAAGCGATGATCAGGCCGTGATGGTTAAGAAAAAAGTTTTGCGCCTGATATCCTACTCCTGCCCAGACATCTGACGTTTCAAGCGATATTTGAATTTGGCGGAAAACCTTTACGGAGAAAAATAAGGCATTAAAACATTACAAATATTTTTTTTTATTGCCAGCATCTTACTTCATTGGGTCTCACATATACGGACTACTACCCCCTTACGGTTTACGGTGCTCTGTATATCTACTACGGATAAGAAGAAAATGCATGTATTATGGTTGGATTGTTCTCCTAAATCATTTTCCCTTACCATTGTCTCAGTCTATACGTAGTCCATGTCAAACTGTCATGGGTAGCTCCAAATTCGTGCCTATTTATTATGTTCGTGCCCATAATTTATAGGTACCTGCTTCTCTGGTACCTGATTTTTTACTTCATGTCAGTTATGACATAACGGTATTTAAACATACACGGGAACCTTTCGCGTAGCCGGGTTGGTTTCAAAGGCATGTTTTTTAAATAAAATTATACGGAAGTGTATTACTAGTTCAGTATGCTTTCGGCAAAGAAAGTTAAACTGCACGGTCTAGAAGATGATAGATGGGTTACTAGAGATAAAATTACGCAGTACAAGGGACTACTCAATCTTTATTGTAAGTATTTTTGTGTTGTTGTGCAATACTTTTATGATTCTTTCCTAGCACGAGACAAAAAGATTATTGACAATGACACTAATATTCTATGTAAAAAGCAGCAAAAACAATTAAAAACGATCCATAAAGATATAACAGAGAAAAGAGCACAGCTTGATAATGCCATTAAGGGAGACAGACAATTAGTTCGAAACAAACTGCAAGACCATCAAGATATGCAAATGAAGTATCAAAATATACACCCGAGAGTGAGTAGTAACCATATTATTTGTAATTAATAACTAATGATCCGTGTGGTAACTGCAAATGCTTAACAGCATATTTACGCATTAGATTAGTAATAAGAGGCACGCACGAGTGCGAGGAATATCTTAAACGAGTGTAACGTACTATTTTATCCATTTTGCTGTACTATTTTTTTAAAAAACAAACTTAAAAAATTCGTTTTATTTTAGTCTAGGACTACGGATAGCTCCACTAAGGATACTGAACAAACGATTCGGAAGCGTCCCTGTTTTTTTGCCTGCGAACTCGAATTCTTACGGACTGCCGATAGGTGMCGTCACATGTTAAAGTGTGGTTTTTTAAAATAAGTTATMCACAATTTCCTGCTTACTGGTTAAGCGTTAGGTTTTGTTTTCATTTCAAGTAATAAAGCTGCAAATACTAAGCACTGAGTTTATCGCATGAAAGTTAAAATTACCCTATAATAAGAACGGTACTATAATATAAAAATTAAAAAGCTTATCTATTACCACACTTTTATTTATTTGTCTGTTCTAAGCGACCTTAAGTTTCGTCAAATCGAATATTAAACAACTAATTTAGCCAAACTCAAAATAAGTTCTAAAACATTTAAAAGATAATTGCAACTTGTGAAAATTAGCGCGTAACCAATTCCGCGTTTAACTGCTCAGAACACATTGGAAGCTTATATTAAATATTGCTGTCATCGACTATCAGATCAGATCGTCATAAGTTGCCGCTACCTACCGGTGGCATTTGAAATAGTTATCAGTAACTTCCTTAAAATTTCGTACAAATTATGCAACCATAGAAACATGTCATTTTAAATACTAACGTTTTTGTTGTATATTGCTATTCGCTCCGTGTGTTTAAAGTCCCTAGATAGATAAAGTACCGCAATTGTCATTTTAGAGCAAAATATTAGCAAGAGATGGGAGAGGGAAACAAACCAATCAAATTTAACATTAAAGATAATAAAAGTGTCGGATATTATAAAGTTCTGATGCATAAAACGCGATGCCAATTACCTAGGGAAAAGTCAAATAACACTACATCAGAGCCTGATGACAGTTCTCTAATCCTTAAGGTCAGGTTTGATAGTTGGTTCCCTCTCCCACCTTCTTTATAAATATCTAAATTTCCCGCCGCGATTTTGGAATTATATTCCAATATAATTCCGTGATTTTGGTACCTTATCTATCTAGGGGCTTTACTTGTGTTTGCTTCGTGTCGACCTCTGATGGCTAAAAATAATGGCGGGCAGATCTTTATAAACACCAAAAGACTTATCATAGATAAATTAATTAATCTATGACTGTATGCAAAAATACTTTTGTTAAAATTCAGTGACACTTTACTGAAATAAATTATTGCATATCATTTTCCTATACTTACGTAATTCATTTTATTGGAAATATCATCGCAAAGGGTATAGCCGCATATATATGGGAAATCTGCCCCCGCGGCTTTTTTTGTTGCGAAAAAAAACTTTTTTTTCGGTTTTATATTTTTTTAAATCGTAATATTAAAATTTAGTGAACGACTATTTTTTTATAAATTCTTACGAGTAAAAATAGTTTTTTTTCAAACGTCATTAAAGTGGCAATTTTCTGCAGCTAGCATAGGAGCCAAAGTGTCAAATTATATCTTAGCAACAATGACACTCACTTTTGCTGCATATACGCAGCAAAAATCATTTGCAGCCACGGCGGCAAATATTAAGGAAACTTGATTAAAATTATGTAGTTTTGTTAACGTTATTAAAAGTTAAATTAAAAGTACACTTCGGGGGGCGTGCATTCGATGTCTGACATGGCGAAAACTGCAAAATGATTAGTTCCAATGGGAAATATTTTTAGAATATTCGGTAAAACTTACAAAATGCAGCCAGGTTTTGTGACACATCAAATTATTTTTCTGGTTGTTTACATTTCGTCACTAGAGAAACCTTTCCCAGAGCAAACTAAAATAATCACTGAAGCACGATACGCAAATTTAAAATTACTCAAATTTTTAATTAGTGCTAGATTCTTTGTCGACGTTTAAAAAAATAGCATATGTTATTTGGAGCTAAAGTGACTTTATGTAGCGCGGCTGGACCTATCTGCCTCGCAAGCTCGGCAGTTAAACTCCAGCCTTGCTACATAAAAGTTCACTTTATCTCCTCATAACATAATATACTATTTTATGATTTCTATATTAACAGCCGATTTTTAGCGAGAGAAATAAAATTTAAATCTTTTATTCGAAAACCTTTTTGAAAAGTGTCGCTCACCAAATTTTGTCAAAAAAAATTTTTTATACTCCTCTATACTCAGGAATTTTTTAGATTTTTTAAAGTGGTGGAACAATACGAAAAAAATTAAAAAGTATTTTTTTTGTAATCTTGCGCTTACTTTTTTTATGGTAAAAAAATGTCTAAAAATTATTTTTCCCAAAAATACATCTTCACTAGATAAGAAACAGAAAATTAAGACATATCTTAGATAAAATAGTTAAGAGTATGAAAATGTTTAGAGACATTAAATAAATCTTGTTTTTTCATACTATTGGCATTTTTTTAAGTTTTAGCGTTGTCCGAATAATAATAATAGTATAATAAAAACAAAAGGTTCGATTACAAAAGATATATTGTAATACTGATATTGTTGAGCAACATTATTATAAATTATCGACATTGGCAAGTATAATAATTTCAAACGAAATAGATTGAAGACTACTCTGTGTAACGTCAGTCTTCGTCACTGTCTTCATTCACTACAACATTACCTTTTGATCAATAAACAGACGAATCAATATTTCAGCAGGTTCTACTATTTTTGCCAAGTATCGAGCGTGAGACAGATCATGTGAGCATTAATTCAAAAACATATCGTTGTTTTGTTGACTATCAACCAAATAAGAATGACAACTCTGAAATTAGTCGATATTGTTGTAATTGTGCTAATGGTAACCGCATTGTCGGATGCTACTCACACATTGCAGCTATCATATATTATCTAGCTCACGCTAGATACTTGGCAAAAGTAGTAAAACATGATGACATATTGAGTCGTCTGTTTATTAATCAAAAGTTTAATGTTGTAATGAAGTCAGAATCAAGACTAACGTTACTCAAAGCAGTCTGCAATCTATTTTGTTTGAAATTATTACATTTACCAATGTCAATAATTTACAATAATTTTGTTGAACAATATCAATATTATAATATAATATCTTTTATAAACGACCTTCTTGTTTTTATGCTACTAAAACTGAAAAAAAATGCCAATAGTATGAAAAAGCAAGACTTATTTATTGCCACTTTAATCATTTTTCAAACTCTTAACTAATTTAAGTAAAGTATATCTTAATTTTCTGTTTCTTTTCTAGTGAGGATGTATTTTCTGTAAAAAAATATTTTTTATAATTTTTTTACCATAAAAAATATAAGCTCAAGATTGCAGAAAAAATATTTTTTAATTTTTTTCGTATTGTTC
Organism: Rhyzopertha dominica; assembly: GCA_025024175.1. Classification (NCBI taxonomy): domain Eukaryota; kingdom Metazoa; phylum Arthropoda; class Insecta; order Coleoptera; family Bostrichidae; genus Rhyzopertha; species Rhyzopertha dominica. The sequence continues at coordinate 20,534,184 of QCXZ01000003.1, forward strand.
CACCACTTAAAAAAAATCTAAAAATTCCTGAGTATAGAGGAGTTTAAAAGGTATTTTTTGACAAAATTTGGTGAGTGACACTTTTCAAAAAGGTTTTCGAACAAAAGATTTAAATTTTATTTCTCTCGCTGAAAATCGGCTGTTACTATAGAAACCATAAAAAAATATTTTTTCATGCCTTTTACTCGTAAGAATTTATAAAAAAAATCGCCGTTCACTAATTTTCAATTTTAAAATAAAAAATAATATGAAACCGAAAATAAAGCTTTTCTGAAAAACTTGGAAACTGAGATGGAGAGCTGAAAATTTGACTGAATAATTTTTATTTGACACCCAAATGATCCCCCAAGTCCCAATAAAAATGCTGCGGGGGCAGATTTCCCATATATATCAGGCTATATCCTTTATGGATTCAAAAGTGTCAATAATTATTAAAATCGGCTTCCAAAAAATTTGCATTAACATACTATTTTAACGCGCACGCAAAAAGCATGGCCTGAACACGTCAAAAACATTTCCTGAGAAATCCATATCCTTCGTTATTCCACCTTACGAGCTGCTACTGGAAAACGACAAAACTTTGGACTACTAMTTTTATCAGTGTTTCTGCAATAATTAACTACAGAACAAACATTATGGCTCCTTMTATTTATTATTTAAATATAAAAACATAGGATTAGATCCGCCAATGTTTCTCTTTCTCACCACCTTGACCTTATCAGTTATCCCTTCTAGAGATTGCACGTAGCGAATAGAGAACTACGATACCTGCAAGTTTAGAATACGTTGCTTTTAAGAAAATATGTGCAATAATTTGATGTAATCTTTCAATTACTTTATGTCGTTTCTACAGCATATCATAGAACATATGGTTCAAGATAATTTCAATATGAGGAAGTATTTAGACCGTTGCAAATATAAGATGAAACTAGAAACACAAAAGCTTATTGGTGAGAAGGTAAGAACATTTATAATTATTATTATTGCATAACTGTCTCCATTGTATTCAAATTTGTGCTAGTTGCGTCTGTCACAAATGGAAGATGAAATTAAATATGAAAATATATCTAAGTTAGCTGTGGAAGAAGAAGCGGAAATTATTACTGGCAAAGTGCAAGATGCAGTGCTGAGAAAAGAAGCTGCCTTAGCAGTTCAATATACCTACAAAAATATACTCGATATAATGAAAAAGGTAGGTATCTGTTTCACTTGACAAATGTACTATCTGTTGCAAAATTTATGAAACTGTGCCGGCCGGTCCGTCCAAGACCATAAAAAATCGCGATAACAAAGATCAAAAACGCATAAGAAACCTGTATACCTATAAAATATCAATCCAGGAGCAAATAAATACCGATTCGTTACTACCAACGGACGTAAATTATATAACGGCCGACAACGACTATTCGACCGACTCCATCAAAACGAGGAGAGCATTGAAAGAGACCGAACGAAGATCATTTAACAGAAGTAAAAAAGACACACAGAACACCGCTAAAACATAATATAGAAGTCGACAAATTAGACCTACTGTTGCAAGCAGAAATGAGGAAAGAAATTCGACAGAATTGTAAAGAGTAGAGAAAATTCAACTCCGAATTATTGCGGCTAAAATAAGAAAATGAAAATAATATAAAGAAAAAGAACGCACAAATCAAGAAAGAAAATGAATTGATCAGGAGCTACAGGAAATAAAGTCGGACCTACAAGTGATAGAAAAGGAGAGAAAGAAAAGTAATATAATCATAAATGGAGATATAAACACAGAACAACCCCTTGCCGTGCTGGAAACAGTAAATAACTTCATAAAGGAAAATCTAGCAATTAATATAGAACTCAAAAACGCCACAAAGATAGGGAAAACTGCGTGTGTGTGATAGAAATGAAAACAGCAGATGACAAGCGCGAAGTTATGCAGAATAAAGKCAAATTTAAACGGATATCGAWCCACGCAGATATACATTAGTGATGACKTCACCAATACGAACGAGAAAAGCAGAAAATTATAAGATCAAAAGCCKAATAGGAGGGAAAAAGGTAGACATGTTAAAGTTGGATATAGTAAACTAATAATAGTAGACGGTAATATGGAGATGGGACAAGACCACAAACAAGTTGGTAGAACCAAATCCAAAAAACTAATGGGCACAAGTGAGAGAGACAAACATACGACTACTAACCACGGAATTATATTGGAACTGGAAGGAGAATTAGGTGTACATGCGCGAATAATTCCAGTGCATATATGCTCCGATCAAGAAGGTCGAAATTCGCTTGCGTAGGGATTGGGACGCCTGCGCTTTGAAACTTTTAGCGACCAGGGATAATACTTTGACATATGCACATAACCCCAAATGCCAGATGCAACTACATTTTAAGAAAAGTATTCGTACTCTCGTACATTTGTGTCAATATTTCCGGCTGGTTTACGAGTAATAGTCATAAAGCGCATGCGCATCAATCCTCTGCGCAGTTTCATTTTGCCTCAATTTTAAACAAAGGGATTGTCCTTCCAGTTTCAATATAATTCCGTGTTACTAACGCAACGAACAAGGACAATTCTTTAAGGAAAGTAAAAAAATCAATCTGGAGGGTGGGTACATGGAACGTGTGGGGTGTAAATGGCAAAGAGAAAAAACGATGGAGAAGAAGGGCTAATGTGGGGTAGGAAGCATCCTAAAATAAAACATGACAGATAATTTACGCAAATGGGATGGCATACCTGAAAGAATACTAACCGCAGAAGTTAGCCAGGGAAGAAATGAAATCTATACATTCATTATTGTGTATGCGCCGAATAAGGATGAAACAGTGGCAGTGAAGGATCAATTCTGGGAAGATTTAACATASCAAKCGGAAATAGCAAGGAAAGAAAAATTATTTTGGGAGACTTCAACGGACGTGTGCGGAAGAAGGATAATACAACAGCCCCGACAATAGGAAGATAGGCGACGGCAAACGAAACAACAATGGCTGAAGACTGCTAAATTATTCCATGCAGTTTGACTTAATGGTTACAAATACGTTTTATATGCACAAAGATATACACAGATTCACAAGAGAAGTACATAGCAGGGGAAAAAGATCTATCATTGACTAGATAATTACCGAAAAATTCTACCAAGAGAATGTTACAGATATCAGAATACGAAGAGGATCCGAAACTTATTCTGACGACTATTTGGTCATGCCCAAACTCTGGAGAAAGGATACGATGAAAGTAAACATACAAAAGAAAAAAATCAAACTAAACAATAAAATAGCACAACATTGCTTAGAAATACAAAAATATAATAGACAATGAAATTGAGGGAATGCAGCAAACGGAAAAGTAAATGTCGAAGATTTATGGCAGAAATTTAAGAAAGTGTTAAGAACAACTAAACAAGCATCTGGAACAATTAAAGATAACAATAATACGAAACAGACTCACTGGTCGAACGAGGAAGTCAAACAACAAATAAAATTGAAGAAGATAAAGTGGATGAAATATCTAAATGATAAAACTGCTGCCAATTATAACAACTACAAGAAKCAAAGAAAGATTTAAAGAACTTAGTATCGAAAACAAAGGAAAAGGATTGGAATGAATTTGGTAATGAAATAGAAAATGCATACAAAGAAAATCAAAAGCTCTTTTACAAAATATTGAAAGGTGTAGGAAAACCAAAACAATAACCAAACAGGACTATTAAAAACAAAAAAGGTAAGATCTTAATACATAAAAGCAGGTGCCATCATTCGAAGATGGAAAAAATATTTTCAAGAACTGACACAAAACACGAAATTATTATATTACATTAATACAAATAACTTACTACAAATCCCAAATACAAACAATTAGAAGAAATAACACTACAGGAAGTCATAAAGGCTGTCAAAAGGCTTAAGAGGGCTAAAGCGCCAGGACATGACGTTGTGACAACTAAAATGATACAAAACATTGTAGAAAGAGGAATAAAATGCCAACAGAGATCTTCAATAGAGCAATGGCCGAAGGGAAAGTCCCACATTATTGTACAGTCGGTGTAATATTGCCAATCTAAAGGGGATAGAAAGAATGTACCAACTACAGAGGTATTACCCTCCTAGGCACAACAGAAAAACTATGAAATCATCCTCGAAAACAGACAAAGTACAATCGAAAACCAATTAGATAATGTGGATTCAGAGAGGGCCATAGTATACAGGATCATATTTTCACCCTAAACCAGACCGCCAGCAAAATATTAAATCAAAATAAAGAAGCTTATATAAGATTCATAAATGTAGAGAAAACGTTCAACCGCGCACCGAAAGAAACAGAGGGGAGTAGATAATAATCTAAAAGAACCTAGATCTCGTATTTATGTTTTAGTGCGCAAACCACCAAACTACAAACTCAACTGTTGCACCTTCTCACATTATTTAGACAAATAATAATTATAGTAGGGCAGATTTCTTCGTAGCTTCCCGGTCGAAGGAAGAACTGTTTGACTTTAGATTCACTTGCTTTATACAGAGAAGGCTTAAGTATAACTGCAGATAGTAAGCGTTCCAGTGAACGGACGTAAATATATTGGTCTTGTAAAGATAGCTGTGTAGTTTGCGTAGAGAGCTAGTCCTGTTGCTTCTGTCTGCAGAATGTCTGTGTAGAACATTGACATATTATTAAATGAACACGACATCTCATTCATAAATACGGTTGGAACTGACGCCAAGACCAATGATGGTGAGGGGAGCGCGGGTACGAGGGAGAGATACAGTTTTCCTCCAAGTACATTGCCGTACTGTTATAAAAGGGTCGACAGTGAGATAATTTAACTTCCAACTAAAAACAAAAGGGGAGCGTACATCAATAATATTTCGAACAATCTTTCAGTTAAAGCAAAGAAACATCTTTTTGTACAACAAACACTAATTTAATTTCGTTACAAGCGGAATAAAAGTTTTGGCCGAATGAAAGCATCAACACAGTTCTAGCATTAATATTCATTAATCAACACTTAATGAGAAAACACTCGACATTCTTCACATAGAAATATAAGGAAAAGCATTCAGAAACTGCGAAAAAGAAATTTATTGTCAAATAAAAAGAAATACATAAAATCAAAATCCGCATCAGGCATCACTGAAGTACTTACTCCGATTTCCGAACACATCGGCTCTCTTCTTCTACCTACAAATATTTATTTTTAAAACGTCTACAACTAACAGTAATCATTTTCCATATGTATTAATCCTGACATTCCATATGTATTAATCCTGACATCAGATGGAGGAATCTTTGACGGTAAAACCCTTGATGGCGTACTGGACGAGCTCGAATATGGCCTATCCGGAAGCCGAATTATTGTTCGTTCGGGATGATGTTCTTCTCGTTAACGGCGGCTGATATTTATTCAAAATGGTCCTTTTGAATATCTTCGTCGTAGTTGGTAGCAGACTAATAGGGTGGTCGTTTTGCGCTCTATATGTTGGCTGCGCTACCACGACGACATGGACAATCTTTCAGGCTAACAGAACATGTCTTAGTCTCAGAACATCGTAAGTCTAGCGTGCGTCCCGTAATTTTTTATGTATGTAAAAAATTGAGAGAAGTTATTCATCACGACCAGCAGGTCATTAAAATTTTTAGCGATGCCTACATACAGTTAAGCTCAGGATTCGGGAACTTTAGAGGACAAAAATTAGACAAGGGATTAAAAATTAATTATATATTACATCTGTTCAGATTTTCTGTGCTTACGCTTGGTGCTTATCCAACGAAATTCATTCACTTATGGTGTGGCGATGGCGTCACAGATGTGGTTTGTGCACACATCAAAAAATTAATTATAGGAAATTACATTACCTTTCCGTGTTTTAATTTATTTGTACCAACTCGTAAGCAAGAAAGAACTTCCGCATTTTAACGCAAACATGCCCTAATGCCAATAATGAAACCATTTGTCATCTATTTCTTTCTGGATGAAATGTATATTGCTTTAATATCATTACTAAAAATTGTTAATGAACAATATAGTGCAAAACATCTACAGTAAAACCCTTATATTAGCAAACACAGCTACATTTCTTATTTTCAATTAAATGAATTAAACGGCTTTAATTTTTATGCGAGCTATATGATTCATAATTCGCCTAACTTTAACTACACATATTTTAAGGATTCGGTATATTTTGATGCTGTATTAGAAGCCTTGAAGCAAGATGGTTATAACCAAGGACTTTGCATGGTAACAGCAACTGAACTAGGACAGCTAGCAACTGAATATTTGGACGACAGAAAACAAGAATTCAAAAAACTCGAGAAAAATGTAATGAAAGACTTGCGGGCTCGTTTAAAAACACTTAAGGCTGTGCGAACTGAAGCAGAAGAATTAAATGCAAACATGCGATATATAATTAGACGTGACGTATGAATACGAAGCATTGTCAAATTCTATGTAATAAACCTTATTTTTCAGAGTGATATAAATTTAGGTAAAGTTGAAATTGAACCTTCAACAAGTGAACAGTGTTTATTTAATGATATGCAGTATTTCGAAGAAAAATTTAAAGAGTTGCAGCAGATTACTGCTGTTACACATTTTGACTATATATTGCCGTGGTAAGAAATCTACTGTTTATATACATCATGCTAGAGTGTTTTGCAGCAAGCATAATTTTCATTTGAAAATATTTATTTTTTAATTTATTTCCTTAATGATTAAGAGGTATGCATCAATTTATATACATTATTATAGCCTTCTATCGCTGTATTAAAAAACATGAAAAAAATATGTAAGAACGTTAGATTTCGCGGGCAGAGTAGACTGAAACCTTAGTCTTTTTGGGTTAGACCTCGTCTGATTTTGGAACAAGGGGTATCATCGGGACAGGATTGAGAGAGGATTATTGCTTTCAATTTCCATCATGAATCTTATATAAGAATGTTGGACATTGATCGGGATGGATGTCATTGTTACTCGTCTACCGAATGGATGTTTGTGCACAGATCGGTACTTGCATGTGACTTCCCAGCACCGTATGTCACAAAAACGTCTTATATTCTGTTGTTAACTGTGCTATATCAATTTCCGAACCGGGCAAATTTCCAACTGAATTGCACCACTTAAGCATCAGTCTGGCAAATAATGGGTATAATAACGTGAGATACAATCTGCAATTAATCGTCATCTTTACCCCAAATCCATACTAACTCTCGAACCCTCAAATTATAAAGCGACTGCTTTACTTCCCTATGTTTAAGGTGTCTTGGGCAGCCAAGCCTCCCCAAAACTTCTCATAGGCCCCCTAAATATATTTCTCAAGGTTTAAATATGACAATTTATTTATATGTATTAACTTTAACACGGTAAAACTGCCATCGCCAATGCTGCCTTCACTGAGAAGGTCATCTTTAAGGCTGTTTATACGTACTACTCTACAAAGTTTATGCAGGATAAAATCCGTATTTTTCATCATGCATATCGATTTGAGATTTTTTATCTCAGCGCTTAAATTATTTATCTCGGGAGTTGTCATCGTACTTTTTCGAAATTCACACTGACTTTTGCCGAAAAAAAATAAAAAGGTGCAAGAAAAAAATCAAATTATTTAAAACAAACAAAAAATAAGACGAGAGCACCAGAGAAAATTTAATTTTGATACGTTAAACATTTGTTTTTTTCTTTATCGCAGCAAAAATAATGAATTTTTGCTGCATCAAATTTGAACAATTTTAGCACCGAGGGAGTTAACCTTTAATGCTTTGCGGGGCGGAGCTTCGCGCTCGTAAACTATGCAGATGTACATACATACCCCTTGTGGAAATCCTTTTATAATTTGCAGATGGATCATTGTGGTCGTAAACTATCTGTATTTATTGTCTCTTCTTAAAAGTGTCACCACTTTTGTTTTTATCACTAGGGAAATCTTAGATGCTACTCAAAGGTTTTAGTTTTGAATACACACGCGGAAAGAGTACTTTTGGGGGTTAAAACAGGAAAATTGCTATACATATGTGTGTGAAATAAATTTTGCATCAATTGTGCAAAGGCAGAGAACAATCCCAGTGCAGAGCACAGATGCACAAAAATTGGAAAGGAATATCTACTTGAATGGAATCCGATATAATTGCTGAAAGTTTCAAAGTATTGATATGCACGGACTAAAGTATGTAAAACTGGTAGGTGACAGCGACAGACTTCTGACTGCAAAACCTTACGGACCACAACTAGTTCGCCAAATGCACAAACCATCTGCTGAGAAACTGTCACAGAACTGCATCAAATGGCAAAAAGTCATTAAAGTTKGACAAAAAATAAGGTTTACCTGTGAAGCTGCGGAAAAGTTTGAAACCTAACATAGAGCGAATGAGAGGAGCAATAAAGAAAGCCCTAAATTTCAGGAAAACAGAGGATGCTTCATTTGATGAACAATTGAACATGTATTTGGTGATCATAAAAATTGTGAAAATTACTTTTGCACAGAATCAAAACCAAACGAAGAGAACTTCATTTCTGAGATGGACAAATGTGGTTTGCTTGGTAATTAACTGACATGCTCTAAAAGATTAGTGCAAAATGTTCATAACCTTTTATTAAACATGACTAGCAACGCAACAGGGATAAATAATTCTTCGAAAAATTGCCAAACGAACCCCCGTAAAATTTACAAAAAAAGATATGAGCCGCTTTCCTAAGCGGAAACGAGATATAGCTTGTAGAAGACTTTCCGCAGATGATCAACCACAAAAAAGGAAAAACAAGTCCGTTGGTCCCGATTCAGATCATGGCCAAGTCAACAGTGAATCTGATGAAGAAGATGTCATCCATGATGACTATAAAGAGCAGCAAATGGGAGAACTGCTGCTTCCAAAAACTTCAACAGGACTTGATGAAATATAAAAAGATAGCATAGGTCAATCTGCTATAATCCGAGGTGGTTCCAAGAACGATGATATAGATTAGCTGCTTCCAATATGGGTCGTGTTGTATTTCGCCGGAATCCCAATACCTATGACATTCTGGCTAAAAGTTTTTTCATTCTCCCTTCAAAGGCAATAAGTATATGCGTTGGGGCAGTGATAATGAAGACTTGGCAAAAAAAAATGAAACTTTAAATGGATTTACAATTAAAAACTCTGGTTTATTTGTGCATTGCAATCACCAATTTCTTGCTGCCAGTTCAATCAATGACTGCCATTATAGAAATTAAATATCCTAGTTCCATAATAGTTATCAAACATTACTGTATAAATATATTAACGGTAATTGTCATTTTTATACATTATTACTTTACAGAAACAAAAATAATTTTTTATGATTTTGAGTTTAAATTTTAACCGGCTTCTCTCTTTATGTACATAAAAATCGGCGATTAGTATTATTAATAGTAAAAATTCACGTTTCTGCGTTATTCAAATATATTCACAAACAAAATCTATCTTGATTGTATTTTATAATAAAACATACCATTACTTGCTTTACTTTTTTAAATTTTGATAAAAGTATTTATTTGTCAAAAAAGTTTCACTTGGGGGTAAAGCGTACAAGTCAGAGTTATAAGAATGTAATAAATATACTTGGTGTCAAATTAATTACACGTAATTCAATTGAATTGAAAAAAGAGTTTCACCAGAAAAAGTAACTTTTGCCCAAATGACAAATTACCGTGCTCATAAACGGTTGGTCTGTGTGCAATATGCTGTCAATACTAGAGTGACAGGTTAGGGGTCATAACTTATCTTGCAGACCAATAGTGCAGCTGCAATATAGTGACACGTCCAGGTGGACTAATTATGTTACCGCCCTAAAAATTTTACTCGGCCCAAAACGTATGAACAGCCTTAATATTTAATGTTCTATTACAWAWCGTAAATAATTATTATTATTTCTACTCAAGGGACTTAAGCTCCCTCCCCCTAAAATATTATGTTAGCTACGCCTATGCACAGACAAAATTTATTAAGAAATATACATAGATTGCAATGAGTTTGATATGTCATATTAAATGCGCCACCTAGAGGCAAAGTTACATACTCCATATGTTAAAACAATTATTTTTTTTTTAGATTTTGCGGTTTGTTTGAACAGTCTCTAGATCATCGTCATTTTTGTTTTTGTCGTTAGATTCGGTATTTATTTCATATGTGACATCTAGATTACAAATATTACAATTTCTATGTTCGCGTTCAAAAATATATAATTAATTATGCGTTATACTTTTTTCCAGTCCAAATGGTCCAATCCACATCATGATTTGGGTATTGCCAATTTTCTTATTGGGTGGTGTTCTAAATTTTGTCTTAGGTTAACAAGTGCTTTGAACAAATTTTGATGTGATGGTTTGTCGAAATAGTTTTTCTTCTTAATGAAATAGTGAAGATTTTGGCGATCTATACTTACCGATGCGACTTCGCCTACCGTTTTATTTTGTGACAATAGTATATCGATTGCTCCAAAATTTTGTTTGAATTGTAATGCTATGTTAGTCCAGCATTCATTTTGAAGTCGAAGGAAACGCAATGAGCTAGAGCATATCCTTTTGGGACTGTAAAGATTAATTGATTAATTTCCATAATTTTGCCATCAACTATTTCAGGATTATTAAATTTTAAAAGGTTCTCAAAATTAACTTTTGCAATGCCGATGGTCTAATTTGTAAGATGAATTTTGATCCGTTTGCGAGTTTCGATTTGTAGTTTCATTTATTATTTCTTCGATATCAATGTCGTCCGAAACGTACTCGTTTCCCTGTTAAATTATCATAAATAGTTTCGTCTACGTCGTCCAAATTTACTATCAGTGATCCCAMTTCAGTTGCATTGTAATCGAAATTTTGAGGGATTCGGTAAAGTACATCAGCTGCTTCATTACTTTTTCCTTTGTTTGTACACTATTGAATAATCATATTCCTCCAATTTTAATCTCCAGCGTATTAACCGCGAATTTGGTTGTTTTAAAGAGGATAACCGCTATTGTGGTTTGTGGTCTGTACGAATGACATATTTTTTTCCAAAGAGATATGGTCGAAAATATTCATTGCCCACACGATTGCTAACATTTCTTTCTCAATCTTGAGTTCAGAGTTCGAGATGCGTAGCAAATGGGTGATGGTTTTGAGAGAAAAGTATGGCTCCGATGGCATAATTTGAGGCATCTGTAGTGAGTTCAAATGGCTTGTTAAAATCTGAATATGCAAGTTAGGGTTCTGAGGTTAATAAAGTTTTATATGTGTTAAAATATTGTACGAATTCGGACGTGTTAGACCTTTTGATCCTTTTTAAACAAATAGTCATAGGTTTGGTTAATTTAGCGAAATGTTTAATGAACTTACGACAACACCTTCAGTAGACTAAGAAAGGATTTAATTTGCGTCCGTATAATCAGAAATTTCTTTATAATTTCCATCTTTTTCGGATTTGGTTTGATGCCTAAAGAGGTGATGACGTGACCTAAAAATTCGAGTTCTTTACGTAAAAATTCTCTTTTATCGAGCTGTATTTTCAGATCAGCTTCGCGCTGTTTTGATACACTAATTTTAAATTATGAACGTGCTCTTGTTAACCAGTACTGAATATAGTATGATGTTATCAATGCGTACCATAGAAATTTTGTTCTGTACGTCTTTCAAAACTTCGTCTATCACACGTTGAAACGTGGAGGGCGCATTCTTAAGGCTAAAGGGCTCGATATATAAGGTACTAGAAATGTCCGTTATCTACATTAAAGTCTGTTTTTTCAATTGAACATCCACTCATCTGAATTTGGTGAAAGCCACTCGCGAGATCTAGTGTGCTTAAGTACGGAGTCCTGCGAGTTTATCGAGAATTCACAGCTTTAGAGGCACTATGGACCGATTACGCATAATGACTAATCTCATTATTATGGTAAGTAAAAACTCCAAGTTTAAACCTATTTTTTTTGAAGCATTGAAGAACAAAAGAAGCAGCATGCACGGCTGAATGAATTTATAGCAAAAGTAACTGCAAAGCACGACAATCTACTGAACAAGAAAAACCAAGCAGAAACAATGTATAGCAGTCTGGCAAACACAATGGTGGAAACCACGCAGCAGTACGTTAAACTTTATTTTCTTCGCTGCTTCTAATATACTTATTAGTCTAGTCTAGTGTCTAGTCTTTTCTTCCATCCCCATCTTAAGTTTTAAACCCACCGAGCTACAACGTTCGGATAAAAGCCGAGTAGATCGTTGAAATAGACCTTTTAAATTTGACATGTTTTTTTCAAAATTCAGAATAGCGTTACAGTCGCATCCAATAAAAAAATGAATTGGCAAGGGGTTATATTCAGATATCCATTATACGACTATGAGGGTTTTAATTTGAAAACACTGGGGTCATATTTACAAAAAATGAGGCGGGCAGGTGTGACCTTGATCGATTCTCCGCACTGAGCACGGACATACGTCATAAAACAGGACTATCTCAGGTGTGCACTGTGTAGGACAAAGGTCCCTAAACTGAAATGAATAATAAATCCTTTTATTGGAGGGATAAGATGCTTTAATAGTGATTTGGGATGTCAAATAAACAAAAAATTATATCATCCGTATCAGAGTTTGCGCCACAATCGCGATCATTGTGTACTTTAAAAACATAGCATACGACCCGCAACTGTTTTGTTTCTCGGGTTCACGGTAAGTTATAAATGGCCCCTCTGAAGATGCCGGCCACAGACACTTATCAAAAGTTTGGTTACAATAGAAAAAACCGACGGCGGACTAATAACCCGAGAAACAAAACTTTTTATGTAAACCATGTCCGCGAAAGCCTTAGATGTTTTATTAATCAAGGAACCGTCCATAATAAAGTATACTATTCTCCAGAAGTTTCCAATACTTTTTTAAAGAACTATTTATCATATTCTCCAATTTGGAATGCCATTTTATTAAAGCACACTCAGAGGCAGAATAACATTGTTAGTTTGGTCATTTGGAAAATAACGTTATTTGTAGGGAACAAAATGTCAAATGTTCACGGCGATTATGAAAAATCAGATATGTTCAATATTCCAAAAAAATAAATATAATAATTATTTTGAAAACTCGATTTTAATTATCGCTTATTTGATATTTATTTGTAAATAACAAATCGCCATCTAAAGTGCAAGTCGAATTTTTTGCACGGATCAATAGTAAATAAATAATATAATTGATCTGCGAAAACGCGATCGAGGCGCAAACTCTTATAAGCGAGATAATAATTCTTGTTTATTTGATATTTATTTATAATTAACAAATCGACACCTCAAGATCTAGTCAATCTTTTCGCACGGATCGATAGTAAATAAATAATGTAATTAATCTGAGTAAACGCGATCATGGCGCAATAAGCGAGATGCTGATTATTGTTTATTTGACATTTATTTATAAATAACAAATCGCCACCTCAAGATCTAGTCTATCTTTTTGCACGGATCGATAACAAATAAATAATGTAACTAGTTCATGAAAGTGCGATCGTAGCATGAACTGGAATAAGGGAGATTAAATAATTGTTTATTTTTCATTTTTCTGTTTGGAGGGGATGCCTACATGTGTTTATTATAATCTGCGTAGTATGAATAACAAATTTCGCATGCAACTGTAATTTAAATTTTCCACATTTTAGCCGTAGTCTAACCGGGCAGCTCCCTATATTTAGTACTTCTATGGACATTCGGGGTATTCGGAGACTCAGGCTGCTCTCGTTTGGCTTGTTTTCACTCCGGTCAGAACAGACAACTTAAACTCTTTCAGTATGCAGGTTTGCAATCATATTTAAACATTCTGCTGACTAAAAAATATTGAAAATAGTTTTGTAGAGTGTAGTTGTGAAAATGTAATTGTAACAAAATGTGTAATTCAATTACAAGTAAATTGCACTTATGGACAATTAATTACAATAAAAGTAATTCAATTATTTTTTAAGTAATTGTAATAATTTGCTTAACAACATTGTGGTTCATTTTATGTCAGGAGTTTAGCAATCATGCTAAAACCCTTTCACTAGGAATGAGGGCGGAAAAAGCAATTAAAAATTTTCTCGCGATTTCCATAATGCAGGGTAAGTAACGACCTATATATTTTTGAAGCCAGAATGGCTGATATCCCTTTCTAAACTGTACCTTAAATTCGTTGTTAGTGTTTATTCCGATCAGTTCTTCTTGTAATATCACATCCGTTTCTGCAGTGTCACCAAATTGATTTATTATCAACTGTGGTATTACCGTAGTAAAAAAATCACGACCTGCTTAGATGAGATCCGCTTTCTTAGACCCCCATTTCTTTTTTCGTTGATGGACCTCTGGCAGGTTACTGTCAGCTCCTGGGGTAGATACAGACCACAGTTATTTGCAATGATGTTTACCTACTGGCTTATTTTCGCAAACAGTCGCGATCTGCTTGTCCGGCTTGCATTATGTACGAACCAGCCATTATAAATTTGAAAATAAGCTCTTTTGMGTATTTTTGATGTCTCATTGAACATTTTTTCRATTTTATGACAATTTTGCAAAATTTGATAAAATATATCAGTTACATGTAAATCTAGTTTATCTAGGAAAAGAAAACTAACGATGTGCCTTTTTGTAACTACTGCCAAGCACGGCGATCACTCATCATCAATAAGCACTGCGATAGTACTGAAAATTGCAGATCAAGTTACAGTTACGAAAATGATGGTTTTATAAAGATTTTTCAACAATTTACGGTTATATTTTTCTTTCAAATGTAAGAAATAAAAATAATTATTTGTATAGTAGGCCTTGTGGTAACCTGTGCAGTCTACACTCTTGCACTGTTGCACTATGGAAGCTGTGTGTTGCAGCTAACGTTACTACCGCATAGTTTTGTGAATCTTTTACCATTGCGGCAGGCTAAAAACATCATTTAATCCATCATAGTACATTTATTTAACAGGCTTACTGTAGCCACAAGCTCACAAAATTTGTATACGTAATCTAAAAGTTATACGAAATCGTGTCACCCCACAAAAACGGTACAGAATATGTTAAAAATACACAATCCCACGCGTTTTCTTATATTAAAATATATCAAATAATTCAACAGTTGACAGATGACAAGTATACGTCATAGCAATAGTTGTGTTCACTTTCCTGAGGGGCGGCAAAGTGATTTAATCGATCATTTCCATAAACGCCCTGGATGCACTGATCTCTAAATAACTGGATGTCACATAAGTCATTCAAAACTGTGATAAGTAGCCACCATGCCGCTGGTACTCGTACTATCAATTTAACGGCGCGTTCAAATTTTAGGTTAGATCCTTGACTATATAATATGGTTATGAGTAAACGTAACATCGAGTTTGTACGGTACATGTTTCTTACTCAAACACTACAATAACGATCATCTTCTGGAAATCTGCAAACAGATAATGAGTTCACGATTTTAACCGTCAATCATTAACGTTATATTTACCGCAGAAGCGAACCTTTGTCAAAATTTTAGTACAAGTACCAGCGGCTAGGCGCTAAAGTGGCGTAAATCTATCACAAATAATTTACATGCGTTTTGGTATGTAAGCGACATCCAGTTATTTAGAGATCAGTGCCTGGATGTATTAACTATTTATACAGGGCTTCTATAAATGATTCATGTATCCAGGGCGCTTATGGAAATAATCGATTAAATCAGTTTGCCGCCTCTCGGAAAGTGAACACAACTATTGTTTTGACGTATACTTGTCATCTGTCGGTTGCTGAATATTTCGTATATTTTAATATGAGAAAATGCGTGGGAGTTTGTAATTTCAACATATTGTAACGCGATCTAGTAGATGCGTGTCGGCACGGCGACCGAGAAAGTAGAGTAAAAATACTTTTTTGAATTACGGAAATTAGTGAATAAAAGTAGTGTTTATTAGGAGACGTAGTTTTCTTTAAATCATCGGAGCACACGTTTCAGTAAGAGCGTAATACTATTCTGTACTGTTTTGTGGGATAATCAACTTAAAGGTTGCATAAAGCTCACATTTTGGAGCTGTGGGGTGACACGGTTTCTTATAACTGAAAGATGTTAAAATTCACAACTAAGTGGTAGTTGCACTACACAGTTTCCACAGTGCACGGGTGTAGACTGTAGATGTTGCCACAATCCTACTATACCAATAATAATCGTTATTTAGAACTGTAAATGGTTTTAAAATCTTTATAAAGTCATCAAGTTCGTGACTGTAACTTATTGATCTGCAACTTTCAGTACTATCGTGATCATTGATATTGAGTGAAAAAAAAGCGGCATAAAAATAAAAAAATGCGCCTCCCGCATTGTATGAATAATTTATAGAAACCCTGTAGTAACGGCAGGGGTAATGAAAAACAGACACACAGATATTGGTCACATCAGCACAAACATTATTTATTGTTATCAAATTAAACTGCTGTGTTTAAATAATAAAAACCTAATGATCTAAATACAAAACAATAGGTATTAACTGAGTTGCAAGATACAAACGGGATTTAGTAGCATATTTGCTTTTAGATACGTGGAAGGCAAAAAGATTCTACTGGAAAAAATAATGGAACAACACAATCAAAAGTCTGCACTTCTGGCAGCACTGAAAATTCGTGAGGAGATTTTCGCAAATGTGCGGCTGGGATTGCAACAATTGGTAGAAATATGCCAGATAATTGTTTCTCCAAAGAAAGATATCAAAGCTGTTTACCTCACTCCGACTCCACTTACCGAAATACCACCTCCAGAGAAACTTGAAGAAGATGGTAAAACCTGATTTTAAATAAGTACATTTGCAGCGTTACCAATATTAGTTGCATACTGAACCAGTTGTGTCCAAAAATTCATTTTAGATGAAAAAGTATTTAGTTTCAGTGTTCAGTCTATAGATTATTTTACTAAGGGTAACTATCTCTACAATCTTTCATACTACAATCATAGATAAATTAAGAAAGATACCCAATGTAAATGCACCGCATTGCCACAGAACCGTAGTGTATGATCTTCACTCAAGAGGGCGAAAGAATGTCCAAAGCGCGCGATATTGTATCCCAAATGTTTTGTACTGTATGTCCCTCCCGCCCAGACAGCATGCGAACGGAATGTGGGCGGTAGTCACAATCCCACCACTGCACTTCTACAGCAGCTGACTGCAACACCCGTAATGCTTAACAAAATAATATTTTATGCAGCGAAGGGTCAATAGTAGAGTGCCCGATCGGACATATTTTTGACTTGTGTGGGGGACTCGGGATTACAAGCTAAAACTTACACAGATGTAAGCTAATATATTGATAATTATAAATCCAGAATTATAAAAATTAGACCGAGCCGAAAGTCAATATCGTTAAAAATGTAACTAACAGTGCATTGTTGAAAAACGAAATGTATACTTTCTATGGGTATTTAATTTGAAACATTTTCTGCGCCGAATATTTTTAAATAAATTATTGACTTGCAAAATATATTGCCTCTTACGGCCGAAAAATAATAAAAGGTCAGTTTTTCGGTTTCAACGCCGTCTACAATTAATTCAAAATTCCCTAATTTTCAGTTTACCTCGCATTATCGCGAAAACTAAGGCCTAACTCAAAAAATATATTCTTATTAAAAGTTAGCCGTGTCCTTTTAGGTGCCATTCGTGACAAATTCATATTTTTTGATTTACCGATAAATGTAGTATAAAATTAAATGTAAAAGATTACATTTTTCAGGGAGACGCGACTGCTGCCGTGTTCGCGTGGCCGCATCGTCCATCTCTACTATTTCCGTAGCTCCGTCCTTTGTCCACTAGTGCAGCTCAGGGAGGGACGCGATAGATCAAAATACACTAATTAGGAAATCTGTCTAATCAATCCTATTTCAGTTTTCATATTGACAAACACGTTCGAATGTATATTAAAAATCCTTACTAACCTATGAAAGAAAAATTAAACTAATAACTACGCATGTAGTTCATTAAACGTTTTATTATGCAATTCT
This sequence comes from Rhyzopertha dominica, assembly GCA_025024175.1. Taxonomy (NCBI): domain Eukaryota; kingdom Metazoa; phylum Arthropoda; class Insecta; order Coleoptera; family Bostrichidae; genus Rhyzopertha; species Rhyzopertha dominica. The sequence continues at coordinate 20,552,109 of QCXZ01000003.1, forward strand.
GCACGCAAATCATGATAAAATAAATTAATCTTTTTACAAAATTGCACAATTTACTTATCGAAATTTGTTCTTGAGCTGTGGTTTCAACCAATATTTTAGATCTAGATTCTTGATGTACGAAAATTCCGAGTGTTACGAGTTTAGGACATCTTCACAAATGCTCGTTATAGCTACAGGATCTTCAGCAGTCCCCTCATTAAATGCAAGCAAACCAATTATACAGTACAATACATCTGGTATGTGTTTCTTGCAGCATCTAAGTTCCCGTCACTTAAAATACAGATGGTATTTTATCCATTTCGCACCTTATATTGGCACATATTTTATTAATAACGGCGATTTCTACTTCCGCTACAGTATGGTATTGCAAATCTGGTAATCTGTCTGGTTATACTGATATTTTACTATTAATAGAAAATAACTGCCACTATCGCAAATACTGCTAACTCTTTTACTTTTATAAAGCACATCAATATTGTGTTAAAAATCTTTTTTTATTATTGAGCAGTATTATACTATCTCTTCACTATGTTTTTTAAAAAAGTCAAGAACAAAAGTATACTAATGTCGACCCGCGTCAATATTTTAATCAGAGAATAAAAAAAACATGTTCTTTGGTAAAGTGTGCATAAATTGTATGTAAAATATATCCAAAAATACAACGGATTTGGTTGGTATATTTAAAAACATTTGTTAAGGTGCTATACCTACGGCTTCTAGTAATTAGCCCGAATGATACGACTCTATATAGTAGCTTGCCTAATAGTAGACCTTGCCAGGTATAACAAGCTTTCCAGAAATGATTTTCCATTGCAGTTTGTTGCTAAAAGCTACGACTGCCTTCAAATAATTCCTCATCGAAAAAGGAAAACAACTGTCTTAGTCGTGAAAAAAGCGCGCTGTGCAGAGGGTTGTGGGGGGTGAATTTCCAAAATAAGTAAAAATTCTTGTTTGTTTTTTTTAATATCTTTGGTACCTCACCTTTATTATATTAAGATACTATGCTGCTGCTTAAATGGCAAATATAATTTTTTTAAATTTCTAATAACGCCGTCACTATGCTTTCTTATAGAGCGCTTTAATGAATTTCGTTCGCTTTAAACACTACCTAATTCGCCGGACATTTAGCTTCTCCCAGCACAAAAACGCGTTGGTTTATTGGTGTGTGCAAATTCGCAATATAATACATAGTTTGTGGCATAATATTTTTGTGTAGCAATGTCGAATTTCACAGCGGCGTCCGTGGACATGCGAGTATGGTTCAAAATAACCCAAAAGGTACGCGATACTCGACTTTATGCACACAGAATTGATATTCAATTGCAAATAGTTTCTGTGATTATTCGTTCCCTCTTGCAATTATTGTCGTTTTGCTAATGTATATTTATGTAGACCTAGGTATCTAAATCTTTTGAAGTAAGCTCTGTTTTTTAATATATATTGAAAATTAATGCATGTTTTTGCATGAATTACAGATCTATTTATAACAATACACAATAAAAGTGACAGTAGTTCGGATAGTGAGCTAGAGTCAAAAATTAAATTCATTTCAATTTAAAAATGTGCAGCGGCAAACAGTTTTTATTTTAATCAGCGCTTGAAACTTCAGGATTTTGGTACAAAATAAACTCTGCTTATTATGACAAACAGGCTGATTATAATGATGCCTCTAAAATGAACTATGTCCGACTTTGACTTTATGCGTTCGCTGTAGCAGAAGATCGTATATCGCGCAGCTGTACAGTTATTCTGGACCTTACTCGCATTCCTACTCTTGCCGGTTGCCGCTGTGAAATTCGGCGTTGCCAGACAAAAAAATTCTTATTCGACAAATGACGCGAGTCTGCAAATTTTTATACACCAAAGTAGCTGACATCTTAAACTTTTATTTCAGTTATTTTTTCGATAAACCAACGCGTTTTCGAGCTAGGAGAAGGTAAACGTTTTAGGAATAAGGTAGTGTTCAAAACTGACGTAATTCATTATTAGTTGCATGGTTACTGAAAGATGTGCACTTTTTGGCCGCACTATATAAACATTATTATGAATGAAAAACTTAAAGTAGTAATAACACCGGCAAGTGTTGAAATGGTGCTTAATTATTACCAAAAGTTGCAAAATTTCAAAAAGTGGTAGATTCAGCCTTTTGTGCTGAAACTGGCAACACGGGGTAGTCGGCACCCACTTGGGCCGTGGTAATACCACACCACGCCCCAATCTAGCGCAGTACATTTTTAACCACTCATCTCTCTCTGACTCACATCAAGTAGATCTGTTGTACGTATGTCAGCGTTAGCTTGTAACGACAAGCTGCGCTACTTAAGGAGAGGGTAATTTTCGTTTCTTATTCCTTTCCACTCACGGGCAAATTAGAAGAGCAAGAACTAGTTAACGACGTGATGAATATTTTAAGTGAAGTTAAGAACCAACTACTGTGGCCCTCTACAATCAAGATCTAAAAGCTAACAAATTATCGTGTACATTGGTTGGGTATCTTTCTTAATTTATCTATGCTACAATACAGAATGGTGCTCTTTAGATAACGGTTCAAAATCTGAGCAATAGGTTGCGGCAGCTTACAGGTGTATAATTTTTACATTGCGTCTAATGGGAAAGCTAGCTCAATAATTCCTTATTTTTTAATTTTGAATGATTTATATGCTATTCTCGAATTGAAAATGTTACAATGTTATTTTATGTAGCTAAAGAAAACAGAGAAATGAAATAACGGTATTGCTTTAAGTACTTAATGTAGATAAAATAATATGCTGAGCAAGTTACAACACGAATAGATTAATTGTTCTGTTTTTTAAATTAAGTATTGTTTCACAAGTTTCATTTATCTTTTGAGTATTATAGAATTATTTTTGTTTAAGTTGTGCTAAATTCGTTGTTTCACATACGATTAGACAAAATTTAGGGTTGCTTAGAGCAGACAAACAAATTGGTTGTAGTACTTCTTTTTATATGACTTTATATTGAATAGTTGGTATTTGCAGTTTTATTACTTGAAATGAAAATAAAACCTAACGTAAACAACTAATTTTGTCACTCTGTCATTTAGCTTCAAAATATAAATAATATAATATGTATAAGCAATCAGTAAAACGTTTCAGAATCGTTTATTCAGTGTTCTTTGTGGAGTTATCCGCAGTTCAGTCAAAGATTAAATAAACTATTAGTTCTAATTATTTAATATTTGGTTTAATCATTTAATGTTAAATCATTGGAATTTCTTTGAGAATATTCGGTATCTAATTTATTTATATACTTATTATGCCTATCAGTACGTGACACCAGGAGCGCCAGCTTTTAGAAAACCTCGTGGGTGCTCATGCTAACATAATCGTGAAAGTATCTATGAATCCGTCCAATAGAGCTCAATAGGTACACATGCAATATGACAGAAATATGTGTGATATAAATAGAAAGATACGTAAGAGGAAAAAAATAAGTATAAAATGCTAGATTTGTCCTAGTGACTTTATTGGTACCAGCATTAGTCATCGACAAACTTTTTTATGAAAGAAACTGTGTTCAATTCACTACAGAACGAGAGGTAGAATGTGGAGTACTCTTTTTTGAAACCAAAGATATACGAAAAAATTACAAAATAATACTGTATTGGTAACGGAAACCAACCTCATCGGGGAGGTATATAAACTACGTCTCAAATCATTCGACACAAGTTAAAATAAACTTTGTAAAACAGATGAAACATAGAATTATTAAAATAAAATATTAACAATTTATTGAAAAAAAATTTTAAAAAATTAGAAAATTTACTATTACACAATTCATACCCGAGAGCGTTGATAAATAAAATCTTCTATTCTACTACTGACTTATCAACACTTCATGTAACGCAAACACAGCTAACGGTAGTATGCAGAGTGACGTGGGGCAGAGGGTAAATCATGATCCTATGGTTGACAAAAACCTACAAACAGTAGATCATAGAATGTATGTATCCCTACCAAACATTACTGGATTGACAACAAAATTATTCAGAACGTTTAAAAAATGAAAACATAAAAATTACAATTGAGAACGAGAAGTATGGCTCAACCCTACTCGCAACCCTAAAATCAAAAATACCTGCAAAATATCATGCAAATGTTCTATAATATATGTTTGGAATGTGAGGATTGTGAAGGCAAGTACACATAGGACAGGTATCACAATGGATGGTTAATAGATTGGCCGTCTACAAAAGTGATACAACTAAACAAAGGGATAGATGCTCACTTACTGAACACATGGACATCACATTAAGTGGGATAATGTGAAAATTTAGGATAAAGAAAGTAATACAAACAAGAGATTAATACTTGAAATGGTTCACATAAACCAAAATTCCAATATAATAAATAAAAAAATCAGATATTAAAAAACTGAGCAACATTTCCACGTACTTGCTTTCACAAGAAATTCTAAAACAAGGCTGGGTGGGCTTGAATCATCTGACAGCACTGTAGACGCTCTAATTTGATAAATTTGACAAAAAATTCTTTTTTATATCTGTGATAAGTCAGTTTGAATTTATGGTACATGTGTTGAAGCCTATTTGGTCGTGGGTGCTCCGCACCCACAATTTACTTCTCGTGGGTGCTGGAGCACCCGAGCACCCATGGAGTCGGCGCCCCTGCGTGACACGAGGTAGGTTAATGATTCCAAATATGAACACAAACTATTGGTGTTAAAAAAATGCTTACAAATATCAGGTTAAAAATTTGTTTTTAAATACATCAGGTACAATAAGTTGCTGTGGCTCAGTAGAAAAGTATTTTTTTAATGACAACAATTGATATAAAATAATTGTATTGCAAACTAAAGAATGTGTAACATTTTATTTTAAAAATATGTTACTGACATATGGGTTCCATAATGAAATTAATAAAAAACCTTTTTTAATTATGCCTTGGAAAAGAAGTTATTGCAAATAAATATTAGTCTAAAGTTAACCTGATGTTGTATACATTATTGTAACGAAGGAACCTAGAATTTTATTACTAGTGTAGAGGAAGTATTCAAGTGAGTTGCATAAGAAAATTAAATTGAGGAGGAAGCAATTAAATTTTAGTATTTAATTTAATTAACATTAATCATTCACAAAACCCAACGTAAATAAAAAAATGATTTATTAACCTGTGCAGTTACAATGTTCAAATTGGTGAAGAAGTAAAGTCAGACAACATATTTTTTATGTACGAAATATTAGGGAATCAAAACGAATTCAGCAAATAAATAATTTGGGAAACATTTAAATAAAATAATTGTTTAATGAGAAATAGATTACAAAACCTTTTGCTTTTAGATATTTTAAATCAGAAAGTTATGAGTAACATATAAAACACTATTTTAATTTAGCTGTTCCATTGAAATGAACACTTTGCATGTTTGTGAAGTACCAATTTAATTGGGAAATATGTATTCAGAACACATACACTGGTACTAAATAACCTAACTAAAACAGAAATTTGATTATTCAAATAAATTTGTTTCCACTGTACATGTACATTTGATAAAGAAATGAAATTGTAATTTTTATTTTAGTTTCAATAAGAATACATTTTGCAATGTAACATTAAAATAAAATGCTTTTAAATAGTATGCAACTTTATGTTAATACAAAATAAAATGGTGTTCCATAAATATGTCAGATAACTTGGTCTGGGTTTCAACACATAATAATACATTACGTTTTGCAGGGATAAAACTTCTTGAAATACTACAAACAAAATTAGGTTTACTAGTAGGTTCTGCAAGTGATTTTATAATTGATAAGGAGGACGAAATTGAGACAGAAACTAAATTCCAAAGTTACATCCAACATGTTATGAAAACTGTTCAGTGTGATAAGGAGTTTCTGGAAGAGGAATGTAAGTATTATCAAAGAATATTCCATAAAAATAATTGGTTAAATATTTTTTTATTTGCCTAAAACAAGCTCATATCCTACCGTAATTGTATAAATTAATATCTTAATTTATTTAGACACATTATTCATGAAAAGTTTGACAAATTTCACAAACCAGAAGTGGTTTTTTCGCTTCCAGGGTACATTTGTAATAACCAGATACATATATCCTACATTATTCCATTGTAAAGAGCTTCAAGTATTTAAAATTTTTGCCTCTTTAAAAATTTAACTTAAGTTAATTGATTCAAAGAAAGAAATCTTTTTGAAACCATTACATGACCTGCTAGTGTGATACACCAGTGCTCAAAGTACTGATAGTTAGCTGTGAAAAAAAAATGTGTATGCCGTATTTGTAAAACTGACCTAATTTATTACTTTGTTCTTTATTCGACGATTTTGGTTTTGTGTTACTACTTCTTTTGCCTAGCTTAAATTATGAATTACACATTTTTTGAGGTTACGGACCTGTATCTCATACTGAATAAAGCTGAAATGCATTATTAAAATCATAAAGCCAATTTCTCTTCTCTATTTTAAGCTAAAATCAACTCTATTTTTAAAATCTAAAGCAATAACATACCCAATTTAAGTTGTTGTCATGGTTACCGAGTTGATTTTAGCTAACATCAACTTTAACAAAGAGAATAGGAACCAACCCATAGTCTTTTTGGGTTAGACCGCGTCTGATTTCGGACGCCCATTATAACTTGAGCAGTTATGGAGTGAATAGTGAAGTAAGCCAGTACAAAAGAACTGTGAAATTATAACTGAGCAATAGGAAAATTACAGTTATAATCAAGTAGGCTGTGTCACCAGTCCACAAGACTCATAGTGCAGGTGTGGGTGTAATGTAATAAAATTATAGCCAAAGATATTGTATTTTCTTGATCAACCAAAGAATGTCAGCTGTCTAGTCTTGGTAATTACAGAGCATTGGCACATATTATGTAGTCTAGGCAAACAAGTAACTTCAAATGCTTCATAAAAATGTTCCACACRTTTCATCTTAGAAACACAAATCTCAGTAATAAAAACAAAAGAAGGTGATGGTCAGGATGAAACTTTGTATAAACACCTGTACCAATCAGCACAATTAAAAAGATATTGATKGAATTGCATAAAAACATGGATACAATCTAATGTTTACCACATTTTTACAAGGGTGTGAAATTTCTGCTTTCTTTTTAAGCTGTATGAATTAGTTATAACAATTTCTGAATATTTGAAAATATTCTTTTTTTCAGCATTGATAGACACCATGATCACGGAAGATGTGGGTGTGCCTTCCAGGCAAGAAATTAAACTAAAGAGCCAAGAACTTGTGGAACTTAATGCCAAAACTGATGAAGAACCTGAAAAAGGCGTACATAAACATCTATAATATTAAGGGATATAATAAAACATACTGCAACTTTTAAGAATTTATTCAACATTTAAAGTGGCAAATTTATTAGTATTGACTGGAGGGTTATCTTCAGATGAATCTGTATTGTCAGAATCATCTTGCGATTCAGAAGTGTCATGATGTGTAGATGGTGCTTCATCCTCAGAGAGGTCAGTGATGTCTCCTTCATAAGGATTACTATTTTCTAAATTGGATCTTGCCTGAATCCACTTTACAGTTTCAACTTCTTTATGTGTCTCCCATTTAACTAAAATGAAATTAACTTCTGAGTTACAAGCTGGTTACAAGTTGCAAAGCATATAAACTATTACAGAACATAGCTGTCTGTCCATCAATCACAACTTCATACAGGTATACTAAAAATATTTTTTTCTATTTTGCGTTCTTAATGAAGCCATTTCGAAACAGAATTTTTATCAGGGTATTTTTCCCTAGACCTAAGATTTTCGAAGATGCCCAGATTCAAGGGGCCTAGATCGTTGATGTATAAAATGTAAAGAAATAGATATTAAATAAAACTTTTGTCGAATTTGAATGAATTCAATCTTAATCAAATGTAAAAAGAATATTGCATGTTTTACCAAATACACAAGTGCCTATACAGTTTTTCCCCCTGGGCAGGGAATTTATCTCCATGGCACTGCTGACTACCGCTATGATTAATGATGCCATTAGAAAAGGTACCTTGGTAACAGACTTTGCAACAAGAACATTTAGACATGCTCGACATTTAGACATGCTCAACATTTAGACATGATTAAATGCAAAATGATGAAACATTACCGCTATACAAATAATTTATATCTAGTACAGGTTTAGTTGATAGGTCCAAATGTAATTTCTCATTGCACACATTTATGTTTATGTATGAAATTATTTTAAAAAAATTGATATTTTCCATCTTACCTTCAATAAAACGATAATACACATACACACAAGAAATTTTTATAAAGTTAAACAATAAATACTTTTCATTCAATGTGTTTAACTATACTTAATAATATAATGTTACTAGAAACCAACCAAACATCAGCAGTGATGTAGAAAATTTGTAATGCAATATCTTAGAAGCTTTAGGTGTTTTAAATATAATTGATTCATACTTTTCACTGAATTGGCATTCAAGATAAATGACAAAATTATAGGTCGCAATAATAATGCTGGCATAAGAAAAAAAAAGAAATCTTTCGAAATGTAATATTTGAACACTGTAGTAAGTTAACCAGTAATTTTGGCTATTAACTTTAAAAACTAGAAAAAAACTACCCTTTTAGCGACGTTTAGACGTTTCCTTTTTTCTAGTCCAGCTTTATACAGGAAATTGAATTAACAAGTAAACTGACACCAGATTTCATCATGAGCATCCTGTTAAAATCGCTGAAGTGACTTTCATCATATAAGTATGAATGACAAGCACGTCTTACATTAAAAAAAGTATCATTTTGGTTTAATTTTTGAGAATAGTAGGGACTGTAGTTAAAAGGATTAAGATTTTCAGTATTTTAAAATAAATTAATTTCTAGCTGAAAACACAATGTGTCACTATTAATTTTAAATAGATTTCTCTCGCAATTTTCAATATATAATCCTTTTAAGTAACCAAGACATTCAAGTCATCAATTTTTGTAATAAATAATGACATATCCAAGAACTGTGATTATTTTTGCACCATCAAATGAAGAGTGGAAATGACATTTGTCATTGTATCATATTTTTACTTAATTTAGCCATTAATGCAAGAGCAAACTGTTCACAGCAATTTAATGTGGATAAAGATGCTTTAAGGGTCATATATCTAATCTTGTCGACAAAGTAACAGTTATTACAAATAACAGTTATTAGCTGTAAATTTACAGTGGACTTTCTATTAGTAAGTTCGTATACAGAAAAAAAGGGTTTAAAATTATAATGAAGTAAATTTTGCCAAAGAGCATTGCTATTGGACCCAAATCCACATGCTATTACAATAGTCATTTTGCACAACCCAAGTGATTTGTACCTTTTGGAGTAGGACAATTCCACTAGATCTTAATATGTTAATGTTGAAATTCACTGTTGCTCTATGTGCCATTTGTTGTGGACCATCCTGTATATTGTATATTCCATGAAACATCGTGAATAATTTCTTGATATCATCATATGATGTTTTGAACAACCTGAATCTACTATTGCTTATGTTTTAAGTTGCATGCACCTGGCAGAGACTTGTTAATTGCTTTTAAGCTTTGGCAACTTCTTTTTCGGTCGAACATATGGAAGGGAGTGGTAGAAACATTACATGTTTTGTTTATACAGTGTCGATAAAGTAACTCATAAAATTCCAAATAAGGGTTAATTGCAAAAATTCGAAAACATTTTGAAACATGTAACTTAAGATTTAAAAAGAGTTTTATTTTGCGACGATTAAAACAGAGCAATCTGTTACTATAACAAAGATATGATGTCATCAGAATTTTTTTTTAAATAGAATCATACGCATGTTTATTATTCAAAGCCTTATTATCAAAGGAATTCAACCATTATGTCATTTGGCATTAAAATTAAAATTAGATACAACTCGAAAAACAGTTATTTAACATGTGCATAAAAAGAAATTAAAAAAATACATAGAAATGTAGGTAAGTCAATCGTAATTTGACACATCTAATGGATTCATAAGACACCTCCAAAAAATTGTTCGAGGGAACAATGTGGGTTATAATGTATATATATTTTAAATTAACGAAAGTTCCAAACATAAGATAAACATCGACTAATATTAAAAAACAAAAAGTTATCATCTGTAGATTCCAGTATAACTGAAAGAATTCAGAATCTATAGACTCTGGAKTCTACYGATAACTTTTTGTCTATTGATGCCAATCGCYTTTTTGTTATTTTTTTGAATTCTAATGTTCAAAAAATGCTTAGTTCTATCTGAAGTGCCAAAGTTAGCAAAAGCTGACTTAGTAAAACTTTGCAATCAAAAGCCAACTTTGTAAAAATATGACGTTGGTAGTGACATTTCTTCTCAAACATAACATTCACTGTGACAATTATTCTCAGACAAGTAATTTAAATCAGTGCTCTGCTTGTGTAATTAAAATGGTTCATCTAACGGAGGCTGAATTAATCCAATTTTAATGATGGTAGAAGTCATCAGGAAGTTCCTCTACTGTCTACATTTATTTCCATTAGATGCACCATAAGCTCCCTGGATGCATGAATCATTTGTAGAAACCCTGTATAATATTTGTATAAAAATTAAGAAAAACATCTTTATTATGAGTAAACTACGTTACAGTTTATAGTAGGAAATCCTCATAGAATTTAAACATCTTGACCGTGGTATACCTATACCAACATTTAATTCACAGTTATTTTACTAATTTATATCTCTTAATCGACATCCAGAAGGAAAATGAGGTATAACTATCATACGAACTGCTTGCAAACACCCATGGGTATGTCTTCAAAACAACACAGTAAATCGCGATAAATGTGCAACAGATGAAAATTGGCTATCTCAAAACATTTCCAATTTATTATATGCACTTAAACTGTACATGAAGAGGTATTTTTTTAGCTTTTTAAGCTATGAAGAGATAAAATATAGGCTTACCTTTGTGTACAGAAAAGCCTGGTGGTCTCAAACATAAACAAATTTTTCCATCCAATGCCATTCGAAGTAAATTGTTTGCTGCACGATAGGCATCAAGTCGAGCGGCACGTGCTGTTAGGAAGCCCCTCTTCTTAGCCCAGCCTTCACAAACATCCATTGCAGACCATGTATCATCACTCTCAGGATGTTCTATCCTAAGCAATTTGGGCAAATCCAGCCTTTCAGCTAAAAAAACCTTAAAATTATTAATCTATTTTTAAAAAAACAATTACGTGGGTACCTAGGTAACGTATAGCTGTAAAAGGTTCTCGCAATTGTGCAATAGGAAAACTGCCCATAAGAACTTGCAATGTCTTTGGTACTTTGGAAGGAAACACCAATCCAGGGCAGTCACACAGTCTTACATTAGGTGTTAAAAATATTGTTTGAAAATGTTTGGTGTGGCCTGGAGTTTTAGACACGCTAACCACTTTTTTTCCCATTATAGCATTCATTAAAGATGATTTTCCAGCATTAGGTTGGCCAACACATCCTATCGTTAACATTCCATTTTTGTATCTCACATGTTCATAAAAATCTGTGTCTGCCTTTTTTACTTCTACGGTTTCCCCAATTTCAACTTTATCATCATCTTCATATTCCATTGATAGTTCCTCTTGGATCTTTTTCTCCCAGGATGCAAGATCTATATCGTCCTTCACTATTGATTTACAACAGTCGAAAAGGATTTGTGTACCCTCTGCTGCCATGCGTATCTTTCCACGTTTCCTTCTTACTTGCAGACCTGTTATAAACTGTTTTTTACAAACTTATATTCAAAGATTTTACAAAATAATCATGCACACCTGCTTTATCACTTTGCTTTCCTATTAAATTATATCCAGGAAGTGTAGTAAACATTACGATACGTAAGTCTGGATATTTTTCTGCAAAATAATGCTTCCAAGCTACTACAAGGCTTGGAGGAGCCAGGTCTATTTTGTTTAATACCAAAATCATGTCTTTCTTTAAATCTTTAATGACATATTCATACAGTGAAGGAGGAAACATCAATGCCTGCAAAATAAGAACAATAAATTCTGTACAGAGTATTTAATTTTAATCATTTCAGTATGTATTACCAAAATAACAAATGTGAAAAATATTATAAAACACACATGGAATTTAAGGTAATGTAAATTTAATGTAAAACTGCTTCTTCATAATATTACTAATGGTGATAGAAAAATAGAGAAATTATACAGGTTGGCCACCGAGTTATCTGAGATACTTCACATAGGAATTATATAACTAATTGAAAGCAAAAATGATTCTATTAACTTTTCCTGAATTCCTAATGGTTTAACAAATCGTACGGATATAACATTATAACAACTTGACTGGTATCAGGGAAAAACTGTTGATTGCTAACTGTCATTATTGACAGCTGGTTATTTTTTGTGTCATTAGAAACACCATTAACGACATTCAGTCCTCCAGACAAACACACAGATTTGTGAAAGCGAACTTATGCAAAGAAACAATGCTAAAGGAGTGCTTGAGATTGTTAAATATGATCCAGGTACTAGAAGAATTTCTGTACTTACTGGACAAACTAGGACGGCTGTACAAGACAGAGAATATCGATATCATTACCAACAGGTACAAGAACTTCTCATTTCATCTTTGTAAATAGTAAAGCAATCATCTCGATACTCTTTCAAGGAAACATTTCTGTGAAAAAGCTACATTAACAAAAGATGAAATCAACAATTTCCACAACAAAAATATGTGGGCTGGAATAATAATTAGCAAAGTTATCAGACCTCATTTTATTAATGTAAATTTTAATAGTAAAAAGTACACGGCTTTTTTTGGAGAACAGTCTACCACTACTACTTAAGGACCTTCGTCTTCATTCCGCTTACAGTTAAGTGGAAAAGCAGGTGCTGATCCACCAATAGAACGCTGCCGTTTTGTCGGTGCCAGTACGTCATGTCAATATTATATTCATCAAATTAATGGTTTAATTATTTTTATTTTTATTCAATTGATGATGTATTTTTTATTGTAGCATGGGTACCACGAATAAAGGCATTATATTATTTATTATTATTATTATTATTCCTCTTTAAATCTGAATATTCTCTTTATATCATGGTACTCTGGCCCATTACTATTACTAAAATAAACCACATTTTTCGTAAGCCCTCCAGTAATTTACTTCAGCTTCAATCCACAATATTTCTAGAACCTTAAGGAATGCGGGAAAAGTTAATAATGATATAGTTCAAAGTATCTCGGATACCTCGGCATATTTGTGATGGTTCAAAAAAAATAATACACTCATCTGTGAAAACCTTGAAAAATAAGTATATACAACGGCATTTTGCCACAATTTTTATCTGCTGTAATTTTTTTACCTCTTACAATTTTTAATGCCAAGTAGGAATACCTCCACTCAGGATGCCGAACAAATGATTCAGAAGCATCCTTGATTTTGCCGGCAAATTCAAGCTTTTACGGATTGCCGATACATGGCGCCCCCCATGATAAGTGTTTAATTTTTGAATAAGTTAAGCAGAATGTGAAACAATTTCCTTTTTACTGGTTTAACGTTAAGTTTTATTTTCATTTCAAGTTGTAAAACTACAAATACCATAAGTATAAAATTACCGTATAATAACAATGCTTATCGTAATTTTCTGCTCTAAGCGACCTTAAATTTTGCCAAATCGAATGTTAAATAACGAATTTAGCAAAACCCAAACTATGATAAGCTCAAAAACGCTTGAAAGTTTAATGAAACTTGTGAAACAGTACTTAATTTAAAAAATGGAGCACCTAACCTTATCCGTGTTGTAACTTCCGAGTATGTCGAAACTTTATATAGCATTTTCCTATGTCACGTCCCCCTATTGCATGATCATTATTATATGTTTCATTCTGAATAGGACGATAAAAAAATGTGAAAATCTTACATTTGTAAGTTGCTGCCATCTACCGATGTCATTGAAACCTCTATAGCCCTTTTTCTAAAAGAGGGCCGTTTTTATAGCATGATAGATGGCAAAGTTCGTAATCCTTTGAAGTGGAGTTATCCGTAATGCCAAGTATTTAGTAAGCTTGCATTAGTTAATTAATTATTTTAATTGAAAACTGGAATAACCTACTTAGAATGTTACATAAAAGTATTCTAAGTAGAAAATTAGATAGCAATGCCATCTATCAGTATTACACTCACACGATGATAAAGCCACCTAACTACTATTATGGGAACTACTTTCTGGAATCTAAGTGGCTTAGTCATCGCGTCAGTGTAACGCTGACAGATGGCACTGTCATCCAATTTTCTACTTACTTCATACCAAGCCTTTGGTATAGATATCGAGCGTGAGTGCAACTAGTGCTATATTTTTCCCAAGCGTAGGGAGAGGGCTGTTACCTTAGATGAGGTTTTTACAGTAGTGCTGTTTTACGTAACAGCGTAACTGACAGTGCTTATTTCTTAAATGGTAATCAACATTCATGTTTGAATGGCTTAATTCAAATATTCAAAATGATTTCAAAACAATTTTACCGCACATGTTAAATCGTGCATGTCTTCTCCACAGAACAGACACAACCTCACTCCCATCGATTACACCTCTTTCGACCACTAGTTGCAAATATGGCGCTGCGTTCATTTCAATACTCGGTGTTAATATAGGCAAAATCAGTTTAATGCCATGCTATCTGTTCTTGACCTAAACTGTTATCTATCTGCAGTTGGTTGAGGTGCAGACAGCATAGCAAAGACATGCATTTTAAAAGTATTCTAGTTCACTTTCGTGTAATTCACATGTTTATTTTACATGTTTTAATTAAGAAATACACATTTTGGATAATTAGTAAGATTATTTCTGTTTGCCAGTAATATGGAAAAACAAAGAATAACTCTAATTTTTTAATTATTTTTCCATATGAGTTATACAAAGAAAAAATATTGAATATCAGAACTAATGTTAGTAATCAAGCTTCACATACAAAGTGTCAGGAATAAAACATTTCGAAGTGTACTACATATTCTGTTTCTCATACTCACAGGGAACCTTATGTCCAATATAAAAAGGACGATGTCAGACATTTCTAAAACTCTCCATAACTGGCGCCATGTTTCTAAGTTTAACTCAAAGAAACCTAAATTTTTCCAGCCAAACTGGGTTTCCAAGCTGTTTAGATACTCCTGCAATATACAGATAATTAAGATAGTATATTTTCAAAATAATAAAAAAACATACTCTAAAATATTTTGATTCTCTGGCTTCCAGAATATCTCTATCCATATCAAAAGACCAAGCAGGTCTTTTTGGAAAATCAAGTTCTTTTGGAAAGTAATTGTCTCCATCTATTTCTAGCTCCGTTTCTGGGACTGTAATCAATGTTTGATGTGCAAGCTCCTTGCGTTCTCTAATCTCTTCATCTGTTTCTCTATAGAATTGTAGGACATATCTATTCCTTGTGTCTTTTCCAAGTTTCGTGGGCTGATAATTTAATTTTTGAACAGCTGAACTGGTTGATTCATCATCTGAATTGTGTACCAGTATTGACTTCTTAGTGCTTCCTGCAGAAAAGCGAATTTAAAATAATACTTTAATGTTTTCAATCAACAAAGCATACATTTAAATATTGCTTCTTTTTCAAAGAAAACAACCCTATTATCTTAATTACATTTTAGTATCACTATTAACTATACATTAGGTCTAAAATGCATCAGTATGGAGTTATTTGATATTTTGTGAAACAAATGACGACATTATGCACATAAAATCAAAATCCGCTATTAAATAAACCATGAATTTTTGGTATTCCAAAGTGTAAAAAAACGCTGCCACTCTAAATGAAAACTGGATTTTTTGGAACCATTAATTTTAATACTTTCAAATACTTTATTTTCAAATGGCATTTATAAATATTTTTTCACTGTAGAATATGAAATTAAAATACCTGTCATTTGATGTTGTATTGAAACAACTATTTTAAGGTTATTAAAAAAAATAACCGATTTAGATAGTTTCCCTGTAATCATGCAAGCACTTCTAGTCAAATTTCTCCTTTTTATATTTTTGTTGTATTTAACTTTTAATATAAAACTGATAGGAAGAAGCACATGATTCGATTCGTGGGACCGGAATGGAGCTTGCACATGGCCGACTACTGTTTCCACTTTGGCAGTGGCATAGGGCAATATTTTTCAGACAATGAATTATCATATAAAATATATTTACCATACTTAAATCAATGAACAATTGTCAAAATCAATCAGAATACAGGTGTGAAAAAACAAAGTTAATTATCTAGATGGGTATATTATATGGTGTTTTACTGAAAAAAGCTAGGTCCGTGTCAAGTTATTGCGCGCAAACCCTGTCAACTCTGTAGTAGTTTAGTGACCAGTCGCAAGTAGCGTTGCCATCGTTTTTCGATTGATGCCAAGTAGTTGGCGCTTTTTTTGCTGTAGTCTGTCAAATTTTGACGGTGAATTGTGCAACTTAAAGCCGTTGTGGTATTGGTGTAATTTATATTAAATTAAACCTGTTATTGTACATAAAATCATCAATTAGGGTTCGGACATGTATGGTTCCTGGTTGTAGATGAAAGGAGGGCGAAGAAAAAAATTACATTCCATAGATTCCCAAATATGAAGAAGTATTACCTTCAACTTTATTTATTAAGAACTGTGCTAAAGTTTTTAACGTTCACAGCGGGCCAGGAGATAATTGGAGTGTATCAAAGGACATGACGTTATCAACATGGATTTGGCTGTAATAAGAGAAAGTGAAGAATTTGTGAACGGCACTTTAGCGAGGAACAGACCTTTGCGAGCAACAGCAACCGGAAAAATTTGAAAGTTGATACCGTTTCTGGTCAGCAATTTGTACCAGAGTGTGAAGAACACGTGGAAGGAATGGAAACTGATAAACCTGTGGCTCGCTTACCAACTACGGCATGTTTGTCAGGCAGGTTTCTTTTTAAGTAATAAAGTTGTCTAACAAATTGGTTCTTTATTGCTTTAAAATGTAATAAAAGTGATTACAGTAAGTGGTGAGACAATATGGAATTCAAATTCCGCACGCTCTTGTTTTTAGTTAAGTGACCAGTTGCGAAAGGCGCTGTTAACCATGTATCTCGAGTTGCCGATCTATATACAACCAACTACAACTAACTCTCTTATCTATGATTGCGCATGTCAATCAATTTGATTGCACCTATGCATACCACACAATTTATTGGTTCATAGTCTTTAAAAAGTGTTTGACAAATTTGGTATATAAAATACTTATACATGAAACATTACTTCTGAATTTGTATTTACTGGTGTCAAGGAACAACCACACGACACGCAACTAACCATATTTATATGTGTTATACCCCTTGAATATAAAATTTATGTCTAAGCTGATAACAATAGCAGCTATGATCAGTCATAATGGAGCTTCAATATGGTCGTTTCCTTCCTGTTTATATGTGCATAAAGATGCACAACGCTCCTTCCTGTCAGCTTCATGCTCAAAGGTATTTACCTTTCATAAAGTGACAAACTGCATGGAGGTAGACTGTAGAGGAGCACGTTGTCATGACAACCGGCTGCCAAATTGTCCCCACCGTCTAATTTAATAGATATCTCTAGGAACGCTATCGTATATGTCTTACAGATATATACACAATATAAGCCCATGCAAACCGGGTTGCTGAAATAGTAACACTAGTTTTGTCTTACATTTAGTCACCTTTGGAACTGGTAGGCATTATTTGAGCAAGTAATGGTATTTTTTAATATCTGGACAAGAACAAAAATCATAAATTTAGAATTAATGGGAAAAAAGAGGAAATTTATTGTTTGACAAATTCTTCTGAATGAAGAAAATCAACCAAACCCATTCTAAACATTTCTCTCCACCTTCTGAAACACTTTTGACTGATTTGATTTCTCAAGACTCTATAACCTGTGCCATTCACAATTAATTTCATACACATAGCTTCCATTATTTCTGTTCATCTTACGTTTGTTTAACATCAAAGTACCTACGTTGCTTTTGATAAATGAAATAAACCTTCTTTTGTCATTGAGTAAGTTTTTTACCTATGTAATTTATTGACTGCCAAATTCTAACTTCACCTGAGGTTTGTGTAAAGTAAAACTGCGATATTATTCTTCTTTCAAATGTTTTATTTGTTTTCACCTTTTCCCTCATTTTCGGTTTATAACCATTTTGATGGCTAATTGATTAATTATATATGGTTCTTTAATGGAATATGTAACATTATGATAATTAAACTATGAAAATATGATAATTATATGTTTACAGGTTGTATGGATTCAACATGAATTATGGTATCGGTAGTATGTGTGCTAAAACCTGTTTTCCTATTAATAGTCTTCTTTAGAAATTAATCTCAAAGTTTTATCATCTTTATAATAATATAATTGATTATTAATAAGTCAAAGACTATTCAAAAAAGTGTACTACAATCCAGAGGTATCAAAGCTMGCAGGATGGAACTTCACTTGTGAAAACAACTACTAATATTCATCAAACAAGTGTCTTTCCTTATTTAAGCAATGAATATTTCACAAATTATAAAACTCTTCCACCATTTACTACTACTGTCTTCATGAAATCATTAAGTATAAGTTGATTTTTACAAAGTACAATTTTAATTTTTTAGTAAAAAAAATTGAAACGGTTTTAAATTTGTAGTTGATTTTACTATTAATAAATAATAAATCAAAGCTTACACATAATAAGTAGTAACGCCTCTGATGTAGTAATATTTAGTGCACGCTAGCTAAAAAGTCAGACCTTAGGAATATAACATCATCCACAATATGAACGGAGCACATAGGTGGGCACAGTTAATAAATTAATTTTCTGTGATAGCCTGAAATTCTGACCATGAATAATGGTGGACATATCAATGATTTAACTGTCTAGCGACAATTGTCCCCACAATGTCTGCCTTCTTTCCTGGCGTGCACATTACTACGCACTACAATACTAAAAAACATTTTGTTTTCTTATAAATCACCTGAAGTATTTTTGGTTTTCTTTGCCTTTAGTTGTTCCTTTTTCGCTTTGCCACTAAATGGTACCTTTCTTCTGCCTTGGGGCATGCTGTATTAGTAGAATTCTCCTTGGTCACTATTATGGTCAAACTGAGCGTAAACGGGCAACTATGCTTATAGAACTGATAAGTGATAATAAATCATGCATCTTACATCTGCAATACAAATTAAGTTTGAAATCATGTGATAAGATAAATTAAGCATTAATAAAACCATAAGATACTGTACGTCGTTGGTTCGTTATAAATGTTATAAATCTGTACACTTTKCCGCTAACGTCTGCTAACTTTAGAACTACTCATGGTTCGTAATACACTTCGAACTACTCCGATGTGTTTTTACAAAACGATCCATTACTAGAAGTGAATCTATCGTTGTCTTCATCCGTTCAAAGTTGGTGGCGCCATCTCGTGGTCGCCATATGAACTAACTGCGAACGCGCGCGATTTGAATGCTCCCCCAAATCCTTTGATTTTTATTATATTATTTTCCGTATTCTTTGTAAATATTCACAACAATAGTTCCTAACATGATTAATGTTAGAAACTACTGTTTGTGAATATTTACAAAGAACATACTTATGTACAGGGTATGAGAATGAAAGACAAATTGTACTATAACAAATAATTTATCAAATAAAATAACAACATAATAACAACCATAGACATGTTTTAGAACCAATATTCACTACAATCTAAGAAAAACTACTCATATGCAATAAAAACTGTTACACCAGTTGCTGCATTAGCAACAGGGTCTATTTACATACAGAATAATATCAAAGTTTGTGCAAAACACTTTGGTTATATATCATACAATTTACACCAACAATATAATAATTAATAAGATTACTTCTAATGACTCTAAAATCATATAACAGGTATCGTGAATTTTTAAGACAGAATGCACAATCTCACTACCTGCAAAATGTGTACATCACATTTCCACAAAGTAATTTACAATTACACAACAATAATTTTGCAGCGGTGGGTAAGATTTTTAACACTTACATAACATAACATATTAATTATTGATAATAACTAAGGCTCAATTTCTCAGTTTGAGTTTAAGTCAAACACAAATCTAAAGTGGATTTGAACTTTTCTATGTACTTATGAATGTATACAATTTCCACAAGGAATGTCGTAAACTAAAAAGGTTCCTTTACATTAGCCATAATATTTTCAGTGACCATCATGTTATATAATACTGTGAGAGGGATATAAAAAAAATAGTAACATATAGCTTAAGACGGACTTAGCGGCAGCAACTAATTTAAAAATAAGGCTTCACAAAAATGTATATGTTCTATAAAGTTTACAATTTAATGCATTATCCATAACATTAATTAAAGTAATAAACAAATATTTTTTCAGAAGGCGTTATTTATACAAAGACTGATAAAAAAATTATTAATCTGCCATTCTGACTACTCCTGCGTACTTTGTCAAAGAAACTCTAAAAAGTGTCTGTTACGAGTTTAAACAAATTTTCAAAATAAATAAACAAATAACCAAGGAAGAGATGATGTAAACAACGTGACAACCTGATAAGATCTAAGCAGATCAAAATAATCTATACTCAAACGGCACACATTTCAAACCATTCGGTTTCTGTTTGTGCACCAAAGAAGCTAGATGTCATTGTAGCAAATTAATTTAATTATTAAAATGCATTAATGTCAAAAAGGTTTCTCTACGAAGATATAGAAGGCTGTCTTAAAAATATAACCACATAGGAACAAGGTTGTTATTTCAGATTATCTAAATTTAGTTGGAAATAATGAAATGTTTTATTTTTTTAGAGGACCTACTTAATTAGGTAATTATGCATATTACCGGACCTACCCCAAATTACGTGAAATTTTGCACACTCCTAAAACACGACCTCCTGAACATGAATCTGAAATCGGTTTCTTGCGGTCGCGTCTAGTTTTTTTTAATTAATGTTTCAATTTGGAACTACTTTATCGCGCGGAGTATTCTCCCCTATGGCGCACAGTGTCACAAGCTCCTGTATGTCGGGTCTTCCTACGCGAGTGCTTTCCAGCTGATTTGGGGGTTTGCTTTTATTACCGCGCGATTTTTGAGGCGTTTAGGCCGTGTTTTTTGCGCGCGCGCGCAAAAAACACGGCCTAAACGCCTCAAAAATCGCGCGGTAATAAAAGCAAACCCCCAAATCAGCTGGAAAACACAGTCGCGTAGGAAGACCGGACGTAAAGGAACATGCGACATCGGTCGGCATACGGAAGAACACCGCGCATGGTAAAGTAGTTCCGAGTATAAACACTTATTTCTCAAAAACTAGACAAGACCGCAAGAAACTGATGACAGATTCGTGTTTAGGAGACCGTGTACTAGCAGTGTGCAAAATTTTGTAAAATTTGGCGAAGGTCCGGTAATGTGCATAATTACCCTTAATTATAATGGCAAAGCATAAAAGTAGTGTTAATTTGCATGTTATGTATATAAACTTCAACAATTACAAATAAAAAAAAATAAGTATTTATGGCAAGTCCGTAGCAGCTAATATAACGTTTATTTAATACATGAATTGCCGTCGCAATGGATCTTGATTATTGAGTTCACTCCCAAATACAATTATGAGATACGCATAAATATGATATCTTACGAAAGCTGGGTTTTTATTTATTGCTTCAGAAAGTTTCGAAATGAAACTGCACTGACTTCGTCTGGTAGCTAACACCCTCTACTTTCTTTTAGTCCTACCTTTCCAAGCAATGCGGGATATTTAGATCCTGTAACAAAAAGAAAAACATAAATAAAAGTACTTCTGTTGTTACAGAACATCTCACGTTTTGTTGGAGAGTCCCCTCTTGAACAAGTCACCCTCTTCCAAAAGATCAACGCTAATGCCTCCTCTCTGTATTTGTCTTCTCGGGCTGCTTGACTCCAAATCAATAGACGTTTTTTCTCCTTCTATTAATAAGCTTGTATAGAAACAATATTATCTTTCTTACAATTCATATTACCAGAAAATAAAGAAGAGCGACTTGAACTTACTCAATTATTCACAATGGTTCTCCAATGAAGACATCCGTCTAACTGTTTTTTGGATTGAGGAAACGAAATATGGGCTTTTGTTTCGACATCCTGGCACTGAACAAACACCGCAATGTGTACTCATTTTCAGATAATCTACTGAAATCAATCACATTTAGGTTACGATTAATTAATCACAGATTTGCTTACCTCTAACCTCTAATAGAGATCGGCATTTTACAATCCAAATATCACCTCTAATTCACTGGTTGCTGCCAGTAACTATAATTAAACACTTAAGATTGAAACTTAACACTAAAAATTGTCCACAAACCCTTGATACTGAAGTACACAAGCACAAATTCAAATCATCTAACCGTTAATATGCAGTCAAGCGTCAGTTCTTTGCTGTCACTGGGTTGTCAAAGCAGTCATTTCTATCGATAATATCAGTAACTGCATAATGAAAACCAGTTGTACTAGCGACACCTACCAACCGCCATATGAACAAAATCAGCAAAATTTAAACCTGGCGCCATAAAGTTTGGACCGAAAACGCCGACCCAGTTTCCTAGCCCTGATCCATTACGAGTGTTCTTATTTCACTGTTAGTTTAAATCTGTAATAGTAATTTGATGTATGCTCAAAATATGTTTCCCAATTAAATTTTAATACTTCAAATAGGTATTTAAGGCATTCATTTCATCCGACAGACAAATTCCAGAACTACATTACACACAATGGAAACAATAATTATAACGATTAATAGGTTACGCCACTTTAACGTATTTAGTTATAACATTCAACATTGTAGATTTAAAAATTAGTTAGTAACTTGGCAACATTTAGTAGTTCAAATGTTACATGTTTAACTTTGTACTAGTAGGCTTGAAATAATCTACGCATGTAGCAAGCAAATAATATTGACACGTGCGAATTCGAAACATATAAGCAGGTTATAATATTATGGTCTGTGCCTTATCACATAAAACAAAGTAACAGAAAATACACACAAACACCACTAATTATTCCATCTTACTATGGACGCTTATGACATATTTAAAAAAATTACCAAAGGTGTTAAATTTGTTTCTGAAAATAAGAACAAAATGGTGAGTTTTTAAGTGAGTAACTTGACTACCTATGCTTTGATTATTATATTTTAGAAAAGAGATGTTTCTCAAGAAAGTAAGCAAGATTTATTTGAAGGCACTAAATCAGAAGAACACACATATATAACAAACGTAGAAAAGGAACCTTCGTGTATAAAATTGCTCAGTTCGCTAGGAACTTCAGATGGTAATAACAAACAGAAAAATGAAAGGGCTTCCGACAGTGCAAGTATACTCAGGAAGAATTCAGTGTTGAAGCAGGAAAAGGTTATTATACTACTGCTTATGCAATATTTAGCCGTATGCAGGTTACTTTGTTAGCAGATGTTAGGGTAATTAATGTGCATACCAACAAAGAAGGCAGAAGTGGTGGGGACAATTGTCACCAGACAGTTAAATCATTGGTATGCTCGCCATTATTCATGGTCACAATTTCAAGCTATCATGACGAATAAATTTATTAACTTGGCCCACCCATCCAGTTTGTTCCGTTCAAAATGTGTACGATGTTACATTTCTAAGGTCCGACTTCTTTCCTGGCACGTACTATATTTTACTATAGGGGCTCATTTCCTATTAAGCTGAAATTTTGTATACCCCTAGAAAATGAGCTACCTAACACAATTGGGAAATCCTTTTCTTATGATTCCATTAGATTTGTAAAAAATATGTGTTTATACATGGAACTGCTTTATGACGTGTCATGTACTTTCATTCACTGTGCAGTGTCGCATGCTCGTTAACATCTGGTCAACATATACAAGTGGGTTTTCAAGCACATTATGTTGTTTGATTGATTTATTGAACCAGCGTACGGTAGGCATTTCTGCCGCTCCCGGATATACCGCCAGGCCGGCTACGTCTACGCTGGGTTGGAGGGGTTACACGCTTGTTGCTAGTGGGCTTCCACGTAGCGCATGTTACAGGAGTTTGGGGACTGGAATGGGAAGATTTTTAGGGCATCCAACCAGCGGATACTTTTTTATTAGTATCCGTGTTGGATGATAGCTTAGTTCGGCTGTATTGTTCTTGTTCTTACTCGGACGAGCTCAGTTACATTTGATTTTGTTATGATTCTCACCGTTGTTGATTTTTTACTCTTTTCTGTTGTTGTCGATATGATTTCTTCTCCTTCTCTGATTTGTATTTTTATTGTGGTTCTTGAATAGTTTCTTCCAAGGTCCCTCTGAGCATATGCTTGTCTGTGATTTGTAGTTTTTCATCTTATTTGTTTTACAAGGTGTTTGTGTTGCGGTTGGTAATGTTTTCAACGTATATTTGGTAGTTTCGGTCTTGCTGGATTTTTTCCACGATTACGTGATTTCTTTTGTATACACTTGTCTAGATACACGGAACTACTTCACTGTAATGATAATCACAATAACAATGTAAACGCAAAAACGTAGCACTAGAACACTTTATGAACTTAATCTTACAATTTAAAATAATTGTTTGATTCCTGTTTATGTTGCTGTTTCTTGATGGTAAGTCGATACTTTGAGTAATTTCGTATGTGCTTATCCATTCGCTTGTTGGATCTCTAAATGGGATGATATTACTCCACCGGAATTTTTCTCGTCTTGTGTATCAGTTTCTTTTCTTTTCTATGCATTGGATATATCCCAATTTTTGTGGCTGGACTTCTTTCCATGTTTTCCTGGTTTCTGTAGAATGCTTTCTTACTTACTGCTTCTTTCTCTTCTTGTCACTGATTTCTTCTTCCAGCTTTTCTTCTTATTATTCTTGGGTGGCTTTTGTGTTCTTGTTGGGTAGTGTTCTCCCTGTACATTTGGTGACTCAATGTGCTTTGAAGGCGGTTGCCGTCTCCTGAGATTTTTTTGTACCACAGTTGTGTGATTCCTTGTATATACTTTTTTTTTAGACGCATCGAACTACATCACTGTTACAACACCAACAATATCGACAACACTAGAACACATTATGAAGAGATCTAATAGTTAATAGCAATTATTTGGTTTGTCGCCGATCATGAGCTAACCACAAGCTGTATTAATATTTGGGCTTATATACATTGACAGCATATCCCCTTTTCCTTATACATCTATCTTATTGTTTTCTTTTGTTGTTAAGTACTGATTTTTTTGTTTGTTTTTTCTGAAAAGACGAAAGTAGTTTTTATTATTTTGCTGGTTAGTTGTTCGTTCTACTTGTTCCTACTACAGTATGTATTTATTTTTTAAGCTTCCTTAGTGCTATGTGAGTTTTCTAGAGATTGTTATCGCGCTTGAAACAAGTCGATGCAATTACATTTTGACCTATTTTTGAACATGCCCATTTCTCTGCGTGTTACCCTCTTAAACATAAACAACTTGCTACCTCCGGTCCAGGCTATTTTCCAGAATCGGAGCCTTTTTGCAGGCTTTATACCTGTTAAGGGTGTGCTATTTTCCATCCGACACCGTAAGAGGCAAAATTTTATAGGATGCTGCTACATTTATTCTAAATGAATAAAGACATATCTGATATTGAATTTGGGAAGTTGTTATTGTTTATGAGACAAATTATGTGCCTGTTATATATAATTATACTAAGACTTAGCTGCTTATCAAAAGACCGGCTAATGTTGGCTTGATCGGCGTTGAATCCCTCTCCTTTCTTGCTGGCCAGCCCAACAAACGGCACACGGCACATACGTACACCGAATAACCATTCACTTTTAATTAATGTGTGCCGACTGTAGTCCTTTTTCATTACAAATTAAAACAAACACACAGATTTTAGGTAGTTACTTCTTAGCGCTCAAAAGCATGTCCTRTCGGGTCGAATGCCACCACTCGAGTCGGGTTTTCAAGCACATTATGTTTTTTATTTACTGAGTGATTTTTGACGTGTTTAGGCCGTGGCTTTTACATGTGCACAATTTAAAAAAAACTGGATGCGACCACAAGTAATGGATTTCAGATTTTGTTGAACTGTTAATTTTCTAGTGGGTTGTAAAATAACTACTAATGGGTTGTTTTTGATAAGGTTCTACTTTTGATGTAAAACATGGTTTGTAGTCTATTATATGTCATATCTAGTATTGCCAACAATCCTTGTTTGGGTACTCATCAGTACTCAGTCCCCAGAAAGTTGCTATATGTCTCATTTCATTGCAGAATGGCTACCAATCACAATGTTTTAAAAAAAATATTACAAGTCACAGCACATTTTCTCACTTTTTAACTGTCACAATGGTAGGTATGAGAGTGGATGATCATGAAATGCACAATTTATGCTTAACAATTTCTTAATCTGTCTGCTTTCATTTCTGAACACTAGAGATCTATCATGTGTAAGGCATCCAATAGTCATGGATTATGAAGAATCCTCTGGATTTAGAACCCATATTTTTGTGTCTGTCCTAAGACTAGGGAAAGGTGCTATATGTCTGTTTCATGACAGACTCAGTGGTATGATAATTTTCATGTTGCATGCTGAACTATCTATGATTATCGTTTTCAGAAAATATTACAAATGATAACAGTGCACATCTACACATATAACAAATCTTACTTGCAAATATGGGAAATATTTGTAGAATATAATTATTTTTTTTTCATTTTACTTTACATTGCCCAATTGTGGTACAGTATGCACATGCACATATTTTCCTGATTTTTTAACTCCTAGGCATTGTGGGCTGCAACAGCTGTATAATGTCTGAATTGAATGAAAATATTGAGCTTATGAATTTGCATAAATTAGTTTTTAACTTCTAAAAAAAAAGCAATAGAACTAAATACTATCTTTATCAAATAGAATATGTTTCAAAATCACATAGCGATAATGTTAGAATTAAAACAAACAAAGAACAAACTCGAGACAACAACTAATGAGCACTGAACTAATAACATCAACGCCTATTAAAAAATGTTATTACATATACAAAATATATACCAGAAGCCTGTTTGTAATATTAAATTTAAAAACAAATATTACAAACAAGTTTTTGGTTCTTCTATGGGAAACCCATTATTACCTTTTA
This sequence comes from Rhyzopertha dominica, assembly GCA_025024175.1. Classification (NCBI taxonomy): domain Eukaryota; kingdom Metazoa; phylum Arthropoda; class Insecta; order Coleoptera; family Bostrichidae; genus Rhyzopertha; species Rhyzopertha dominica. Next base: position 20,579,226 of record QCXZ01000003.1, read on the forward strand.
TAGCTTGACTTATCATATTCAAATTTGAAAATAGTTAAATAAGAAGGATAGATAATAAGATAAGATAGAAAATAAATTAACAAAAGGGGAGGGTATATAGATCATTCAACCAAATCTCATATATTATAGAAGCAAAAATTTGGTTTTAGTTACTCTAATTGATCTTTTATGTTATTCCTTGGTATGTACTTCATACAAACTTATCATTTTTAATTGAATTAGTTACATAATACAACACCTTCAGTTAAAGACTATCAGTTAATGCCAGTTTCAATATTTATAGATGTTTTAGTGCCTTAATTTTCAATTTAGAATGTTTTTTTTCCCAGGTTAACCAATATCGTAATGAAAATAATATTAAAGTGGTTGGAAGACATGTACCGGAGCCAGCAAAAACATTTGATGAATTAGCCGTTAACACAGACATAATTAAGCGTGTCAAAATGTCAGGCTATGCAGAACCAACACCAATTCAGAAGCAAGCAATTCCTGCTATATTACAGGTATGTAACATACTATTAAACTAAATGAATTTATAAATAATAATTTTTTTTCAGAATCGTAACTTGTTGGCATGTGCTCCAACTGGTTCTGGAAAAACAGCTGCATTCCTAATACCAATTATACATTCTCTAGATTGCCCCAAAAAGATGGGAATAAGGGCACTAATAATTTGTCCAACTCGAGAACTAGCTAAACAAATACAAAGGGAATGTAACCAGTTATTGGGTAATAGAAAATTGAATGTTTGTGTCATAAGTAACACAAAGAAAATTAATTCTCAGAACAACTCCAATACCTTCCAAAAATTTGGTAAGCCAAGTCGTAATAATAAAACATTGACTATATGGTGTGTCCCAGAGAAGTTGTGCTAATCTAAATAACAAATATGAAGTCAGATAATTGCAACTATCTCTTACATCATACGTGGTCAGTTTGTGGCACCTGCAAAATGTATTTAAGCTTGTTAATGCAGAATTATGTATTTTTGTAATTACCCATTTTATGCATCTCCAAAATTATAATTCATATTCAGTTACCTTTTTAGAGGCAGAAAAACAAGTCTTGTTTTGAGAAATATGTGAAAAGCTGTCAGCCTTGTTGACTTCACTGCAATCCAATTTAGTACATTTATTGGTATTTTACAGCAAACATAGTTCTTAATGTAATTTTTCTTTTTTTTTTCAAAATGGTTTTTCGAGTTTGAGATATGTACTATCATATCAATGCCATTAATTTTTGGTGAGGCTGTTTTGTTTGGGTTATGTCAAAGACCAGATGTTAACATAGCGCCTTCATAAATCCCTTATTACTGCAATATGTACCAGAAATTTCTAGAATAATACATAATTACTAAAAGTGGTGTACCAAATACTGTTGTTAATTAAGTATACATTCTGATATGCATATTCTAAACAAAATATATCATGGAATTAAATTTATTGTACTTTTCCATACAATTGTTGCATTGTTATATAAGGCATAATTACAGGTAGCTGTAGAATTCATCAGGTTTTTGTAGCAAATCTTTTGTAAGAAATAAATTTCATAGGTAAGAATATAGTAACAGAAACAGCAAAGTGAGCAGGGCTACATTATATTTAGTGAAATATCTGTAACATTGCAACCAATACTACCATACTTTTGGAATACAGAATACAATTGCGCTAACAATAAGTAGTACACCTTTGTAATAAATTGCACCATTAAGTTTACGATTTTTATTACATTAGTGTCATAGTTACATTGCAAATACAACTATTACATACCACTTTCTTATAGTTATATAGTTTGCTATACACTTATGTACATGTATGTTTCAAGGTTGTTCTACCTAACAAATATATTGGCAACATTGTATATCTTCCAGTTAGACTGGAAATTGTCACTAACTTGGTTTTTTAAATGGGACACAAGTGGTTAATGTCCAAATTTTTACAAAAAAGCAATATAGTGGAGTCTTGATTATGCGAGATCCGACTTATCCGAGCCTATGTTCGAATTAGATATATCCCCATTATCCGAGCTGTCATCAGAATGAATCCGTTTTATCCGTGTACACGAACACGGAATCGCAGAATACTATTTGAGCTAGCGCACTTGCAAATTCGCATACGCGATCAGCCGTCATTCAAGGTAACCTGTATGTGTTTGCATCTCGCAGTCGTGTCGTCTTACAATGGCAATGAAAGAAAGCGCTGAAAGAAAATGCATTGTTGTGTCCCTTCAAGATAAGGTAAAAGCCATTCACAGATCAGACAATGGTAAACTGATTAAAACGGTGGCGGTTTGTTCTTAAAGACACATTGAAACAATCGCGAATTGATACCTATTTTTCGTTGTTGTAGTACAAATGTAGTTGTTTGTAGTAACCACCTGTATACATTTAAGTTCTTAATAATAGTTTTGTGCCGTTTACTATATGAAAAGCAACTCTTACGACGTTAAAATAATATATTTATATAACCCGCATTATCCGAGTTTTTCTCTAAACGAGGTTACGACCGCCCACGTTACCTCGGATAATCGAGACTCCAGCGTATATCTCAAAAATAATCTTCACATTTGTAATATACTATGTTATACAATTATCACTAAAATTAAATGACAAATTTAAAACGGTGATGTTAGTGGTTACTTCTGATATAATCGTATACAAGATTGGTAACATTTTTATTAGGTAGAGGTATTAGGTATTAGGTAGAGCATCTTCAAAAGCTTTATATGTTCAAAATTTCAGACAAGTTTTTCTACTGATTTCAAAATGCACCACTCACCGTGAATTACATGAAACATGAACTGTATATTACAATAGCACAGAACATACTTGTTACCATTATGGCAAAAGCAGACAACTGAGCAGGATATATTAAAGTTTTATAAAATTTCCATAAATTTATTATTAACTTCTTCTGGGAATCTCTGTTAGTATGATTTATACTTTACACACAGAGCAATCGACAAAGGCACTTGCTTAACCATTGCTGAATTGGGATCCATTATGCATCAGTGCCATATTATCATTTCACATGATTATTCCAGTTGTTACTCCAAACATCCATGACAATGGTTGCTGTGTTTGCAAAGTTAGAATGGCAACCAACTGATTAAAACTTTTATGCTTTTTCCAGTGGTTGCAAGACGCCTACAAAAATACATTTTGACGTTTGGCAATAGGATCTGTGCAGTATAAATCTGATGGAATTATCTTGCTACATTTTTCATAACAGAAACAATATATACAGTATAAAAAAACTGTTCCCAAGATACAGCAATGCAATCTAGGTGTCATATTCACATTTTGTGGTTCATGTACCTAAACTAAATTGACTTTTAACAAATTGTATCATTCAGTAACAGTGGTTGCTTCGGAAAAGGGCGTGTTAAATATTTTTGTCTAATATCTCATATTGTAATGTGAAATGCATGTGATGTGTAACTTTTAAATATACAGTCTGTTGTGATGTGCTAGAAAGTACTAATAGTAATTTTGTGTTGTATGTATGATTAGACACATGAATTTAATAACCTATTTTTTTTTAATTTAAATATATATATAACCGTTTAGATAATCCAAAAGAAACTTACAAAATTACACCTTCTGTATAAAAAAAGAATGTTACTGAAAATATGATATATCACAGTTATATAATGCTGGATTTTCACCAAGCGGACAGAACAAAATTAAAACATGAACATGGTGCGTTTGGACCAAATACAAATAAAATGTTCTGCAGCTGGCAGTATGCGGACCTAGTTCATACATAGTGATGAACCAATTTGTCCAATTATTTGTTACAATTGATATTGAGAAAGTTCCCAAAAAGACTATGTTTGTGGTTTGTTTTTTCCACTTGATGGATATCTGGTATAATGTGTTTGGTACTCTGATATAAAGCATTAGTTTTATTTTTTAGATATACTTATTGCGACTCCCAATCGAGTATGTTACCTTTTGAAACAAGATCCTCCAGCTTTATCTTTGGAAAAGTATGGTAAAATGCTATTTATAATTGACAAAAAATGTCAGTGAAAGAGATATTTTTTAGTGTTCAGTGGTTAGTCATTGATGAAGCAGATAAGTTATTTGAAACAGGAATTAGGGGATTCCGGGAACAGTTAGAGGAAATATTAACCCATTGCACTAATACTAATAAAAAAGTTGCAATGTTCAGTGCCACTCATACACCAGCTGTAGCCAAGTGGTGCGTTCACAACTTACGTGGTCTTGTGAGGATTACAGTTGGAGAACGGTAAGTCATTTATTTATATAATACATTGTTGTTATTTTGCCTGTGCATGTTTTCAATCTTTATTGAAAAGCGTTTTTTTTGTACCATATTTTTTCCACTCATGAAAAAGCAACTGATATTTTAATTACACCAGTGTACAGAGCAAACCAAATAGGTGTACAAGTGTACTTTATGGAATACCGTTTTAGCATTTATTAACAAATCCTTTCAGGTAACTTCAAAAAAACAAACCATTTTAAGCATTCACTTTTAATGGTTCTTGAATTTATATGAAACAATTTTTGTTTGTTTGTTGTGCATACAAAACTCAATAAAAATGTTTGATAAAGTAATTCGTTAATTTGACAAAAGTGTTGTGCTTACATTTCAACAAATATATTGATATTTTGAATTTATACTGTGGAAAGCTGACTATTGAAGATAATTTAAGTGTAAAATGTCAAACCTTAGTAGTTAAAAGGGTCTCCATGTATTTTAATTTAAAAATATTATATGTACTGAACGTTATCATGACTGGTATAGTACTGCAAACATGAAACTATGATACTGTGAAACACTCCGTTTTTGTAATGCGAAACTAATGCAGCTAGAATTCAAACTTGATTAACTCCAATAAATGATTAATCTGTTGTGACAGTAATAAGAGAACCTCACAACTACAAGTTGCTAATCTACATCAAATATTGATATCTACAAAATACCTATAGTTTTAGTAAAAAAAACTCATGATTGGCAACCCTGCAAAATTCGAAGCACCAAACATTGGCAGCAGACCTACGATACTTTCCCACCCAATGCTGTAGTTAGTTACAATTCCAGTGTAGAATTGCCAAATATACACTGATCGCAGCTATCAACAAACATGATAATTTGTACACAGCAGTGAGTTAGCTGAACTTCTGAAGCCTAACATGCTCCCATTAATTTCAGTGTTGTTAAGCAGTTAATTACAATCACTTGAAAAAGTTATTTAATTACTTTCGTTGTTATTGAAGTAGCAATTAATTACTTGCGCTACAAATGTAATCATTTTATTGCAATTACAATTAGGTAGATATTGAAAAGATTTCCACAAGCAAAACTGTGATATATAAAATTCATTATAGTGCTTCAGCAAATCTTAATTTAGTTGGATTAGTGTCAGTAGTCAACTACAGCTTCTGATGAAGTAGAACTTAAAAAAAAACACTTGGATTTAATTTACAGTGTAACCAAAGCAACTAAACTTAATCGGTTAAATTAAATATTTTGCAAGAATATTTTATAGTTATGAGACCTGTGCTATGAAACTGCTATACGCTATATTAGTGCTGACGTAATGACGGCCATTTTTCTGCGGTACGTCAAAGGCCTGGATCCTGACAAACCGAGTTGTCATAACGTGCGTAACAGACCTCAGTGTTATGTGCAATTTTGTGACTTTCAAAGAATATTTAAAAGTGTTACTGTGCTTGTTTGAGTAGCTTACACTCCTTCCCTTTGCTTCACAAGTATTACAAACTGAAATTACATTTAGTTTAGATCCTGGATCAAAACAAACCAAGTTGTCATAACGTGCATAAGGGAGTTTAGTGTTTGGTGCAATTTTTTGGTGTTAAAAACAACCTAAAAGAAGTGCTGTAATGATTACACGTTTCTCTCTCATTATAACGGAATCATCCAGTGATACAACCCATTACCATTTTCTGGTAAAACTTGTAAATTGTAATGCTCCACACACGTACTTAGTGTATGTTTTGCTTTTCAACAATACATTGTATCTAAATGTAATTTCGGTTTGTAATACTTGCTAAGTAAAGCGAAGTAGTGTAAGCTACTCAAACATGKACAGTAACACTTTAAAATACTCTTTAACACTAAAAAATTACACCAAACGCTGAACTCCCTTACGCACGTTATGAAAACTAAGTAGGTTGGTTTGGATCCGGGATCTTGACATATCGCAGCAAAATGGCCGACATCTACGTCACACTAATATAGCGTATTGCTATCGATACCCTTCAGGAAAAGCCAGTTATATCTGGGATACGCTTTGTCAATTATTTTTTAATTAATCTAAAGATAGTGAAGAAAAATTTTAAAATTTGACACTTTGTGCCGAGCTCTGGCATTCAATTATTATGCTTTTCGCATAATTTAGATTTCATTTAGTTATTCAGAAGACATACATTTAGGTAACTTATATAACCAAAGTTTAAACTTAACTGTATTCATTCTGACAAAGGTAAAGGAAATTATTTAAATTTACTTTGAAACCTAGACCAAACAATCGGCCAAATGAACAATTTAAAAATTATTATTTTAAAGACATAATGGTGGTTTGTAATCTACATTAATAAAATTAATAAGTAATATAATGTTACTAATATGGGCTCCAAACTGCAGATTTCTGATTTAATTCCTTTTATTTAGAACACTACACTACACTAAGTCTATACACAACCAGTTCAAAATGCTACTGTTTTAACACCACTAATTCACTAAACCACTATGCTGCACACAACTCCTGTTTCGGAGGCCTTTAGCTCGCTGGATAATCGCTATTCGAATGCAGAGCTGCCCGCGCTTCGCTCTTGAAAATTCCAGAAGCAACATCTTCTAGATGCTCTTGAAGCTTTACGAAATCGAATCCTCTGGAGAATATCGACCTGGGTTCGACACTTTCCTACCATCTGTTTGTATCTACGCTCACTACTTGTAGTGTCCTACTACACAACATCCACACATCTGTAACTCCCATCCATAGATGGCGCTGATTCGCAACAATACATTAGATTATCAGTTACTACTACATATTTTGTAATTTAAAATGCAATTAATTACAATTTACTCAAAGTAATTGTAATTAATTACACATTGAGAAGTAATTTTAACATCTACAATTTAATTTCCAAGATTTAATATTTTTTTTTAAATCTAAGTACAACTAACAAATTAAATCAACTCACATTTTTATTAAGCTTTTGAAATAACCAAAATTTTAACACAATAAGCAACTCAAAAATCAAATAGTACTCGTATTTATATAAAAGATTATAATAATCAGTTTTATACCAGAAGTACAGTATTAGTCGTGTATTATTTTAAAAAATAGACAATTTAATGATCTTAATTTAAAATAATTAAATATTATGAAGCAGTTTTAATGTTCCTTGTTTTAACTGAACCTAAAAGAAAGTTTGTTGAATAACTTTCTTGGGTAAATAAAGGTTGTACGTTTCAATTTAAAAAAAATGCTTTGAATTTTAAATTATGGAAAACAACTTAATGCAATTAGGATTTTACTTTGATAAACAAATAAGTGCAAGTATTTTCAACTAAGAGACTCACTGATCTGTATTGAATTAGTATGTGTGTTGAATTAATATGTTCGTGGATAATTCTAATTTGTCGTGTGGTTAGGGGACATTTGTATGAATTTAGAACTGATATATGTAAATTTTTGGCAGTAGTGATGTTGTAGTGGATAGTGTGTTCGCCTACTATGCTGAAGGTCCCGGGTTTAATCTCCGGTACCAACAACAATGTAAAATACGACTGCTGCCTCATGGAAGGCAATGGCAAACCACCATGAGTAAATTTGTCTAGTACAGCCTCTCAAATAAAGCCGTTCAGAACTGGCGATTAACAGTAGGTCCCCTGCGTCTAGAAAAATCTGAAAAAGCATACAACACAGATGTATGTGAAAGGTTGTCTACATTTGAATCGGACATGAAGAAGATATGTAAATTTAGCAACTGTCCGATAAAAAGGGAAAAAGCGAGCACACTACCAAAATTATTAATGTTTGGATATGCTTTGAGTTTAGATTCTGTAGCATGATTGTCATATTTATGTTTTGTTAGTTATCTACTGGCATCGACTTCACGACGAAAAATATTGTCAACATTTTTATTCTGCAGACATAATTTGCAGGACATGTGATGCTTTCAGTTTAAAAATCTTTCATTTATATGTTTGATGAATTAAATTACTTGAATAAAAATGTTTGTTTTTCACACTTTAAATTCAAAGTACTGATAAGTTTGTTCCGAAATAAAGCATAATGCTTAATCATACAGAACAAAATAATTTATATGATTTAGCTCGCACAACAAACGTACTCATTTTTCATATAAATATAAGAATATTTAATATTATTTGTTTTCTTTATTCTACACATGAAAAGATTTCTTAATAAATGCTAAAAGGGTGTTCCATACAATTTGCTTTATTTACACACTAAGTGATAATACCCTATAAATTCTAGCACTACTATTCAAACACTTTAGTTCACTACAATAACTTAATAATATTTATATCAACTTTATTTGCTTGATCATCACCTGACGCTTTTCAAATCAAACTTCTTTTTGTATGTGTGATCTGTAACACTTATTTCACTGGAGTTCAACTATTCTTATTTGTAGAAAATGCTAAATATGAGACAAGCAACTAACGATTGTCTTGTACTATAGAGCACTTTGTTTGCAACTTCATCAAGATTCGATTTAAACGAAGTGGCTTTCAATTTTCACCTCAAAGTTACAAAGTTTGTGCATTTTAAATTCTGCTTCTGTTATTCAGGAATGCAGCTGCTGAACTTGTAGACCAAGAACTGCTGTTTGTTGGAAATGAACAAGGAAAACTTCTAGCATTTAGAGACTTGGTACGAAAGGGGTTAACTCCACCAGTTTTGGTATTTGTGCAGAGCAAAGAGAGGGCACAGCAGCTGTTCAATGAACTTGTTTATGATGGCATAAATGTTGATGCTATTCATGCTGATAGAACACAGCTTCAGGTATTGTTATAGCTGTGCAACCATGGCATTTTAAACTGACGTGTTTTATTTAATTCTGTTTAGAGAGACAATACAGTGCGAAGTTTTCGTGAAGGTCAAATATGGGTACTCATATGTACCGAATTAATGGCTAGAGGTATTGATTTCAAGGGAGTAAATTTAGTAATAAATTATGACTTTCCACCATCTGCCATTTCTTACGTGCATAGAATAGGACGTGCAGGGCGTGCTGGTAGAAAAGGAAAAGCGATAACATTTTTTACAACTGAAGATACAATCAATCTCAGAAGGTTTGTTTTGCAGTATGTTGTAATGGTTAATCATCATCTGATTTTGTTTCAGCATCGCAAGTATTTTGAAAAACTCGAAATGTGAAGTACCAGACTATATGCTTGCTATGAGAAAGAGAAACAAAAAAGAAAGGAAAAAGCTTGAAAGCAGTGCACCTAGTAGAGATGATATAACAACTAGACCAATATATGAGATCATTAGAAGGTACTTAATAAAACATAGAAAAAAAATTTAAGTCTTTAGACACATTCTTTTCTAGGAACAATAGGAAGAGGAAACATATAAGTACCGATTCAGATACCCAAGATTTTCATAAAAAGAAGAGGAATCATAAACAAATAAAGGAACCTGCTAATAAAAGAAAAAGAAAATCATAAGCTTTTCAATTGATACTGCACTGCAGCTTCTACTATTCTGGAGTGTTAGTCAACTTGATTTAAGTACATAAATGAGTTTTATAAATAATGATTTCAGATGAATAAATGTTCATTACAGTAACTAAAAATAAATATTATACAAATAATTACAGGCTCATCTTTTAATTTAATATATTGTAGCATGTGATAAAATACAATGTGGCATATGGTTACAAAAAGTATTAATGATTGCTAGTTTGTTGCTTACCAATTATTTATTTCTAAAATTCATGGTTGTTGATATGGGAAAACATCACAAATTTGCATTGCCAACACAGTTAACCATAATTTGCCACATTCGTTGATTATACCATATGAATTATAAAAAACTGGATAATTATATTTCTGGAAAAAATGCTGTCATTATCAAATACTGACAAAAAATTATTAATCTGACATTTCGATACACCTATAATTTTTGTCAAAGAAGAGAATCTTCAAGGCGACCTCTGTAGTCCATTGGGTAGCATAGCTGTCTCTGAACCCCGAATGTTATACAATTTCAAAATAAGTAATAATAAAACTAATGTGCTGGCTAATGGCAAACAGGCAGGGTCAGTAATAATTAAAAAGAACCTCCAAAATCTGTCTAATGCAAGTTTTGCAAATATGAATATTATAGCGAAATGTTGCTAACTACATATATTTAACTTGGCCTAAATTCAGTGGTGCTAGGTGATGCAAGCCAATGTAGAGCAGTTGACACCCTGTAACGTATCTTGAATTTGCAGAATGATAAATAAGGCTGCCGCCCCCTTTAAAATAGCAGACATAATTACATATTATTTACTTGGGCAAAGGGATGCAAGGTTCGTAATGAGTGGTGCACATAAAGAAATTGAACATCTAAAAGATATACATTGTGTTGCATTTAAGAAGAAGAAACCTCCATATTTTATTATTTTAAAGGAATACATCTGAATTTTCGCACAGTAATAAACGGTGACGGGTCGTATTTTTTTAAGATACATACTTAACCGAATTCTGAATTTTAAACTCGGCCTACTACGAATTGACAAATAGGGCCGATTCTCAATATTTTGTTTCGCGTTAGATATTGAAAAAAATTATTAGAAAAAGTTGTTCAGAATATTTTTTATTTTTCATGACAAAATTTGCTGTTTTAATTTTTTCAATATTGCGGTATCTTAAAATTATTTTCTTTTTTTTAATTTTACACTTAAGTGTGCCATGAAAAATAATAAAATTGACAGAAGTGTCAAATACTAGTCAGTTTGGACTTTATTGCGTACATTTCTAGTTACTGAGATAGTGATCACAGAATTAACACTCTGTTTTTAGTTTTTTGCATTGTTTTAGTTAGTAAGTTTAAACAGCAGTCAGTTCTTAATGTATTGCGTTAAGTTCTAGTTATAATTGGTGATTAGAGAATAAAAATGCTATTAACTTAACATGAAAAATACGAAATAATTCGGTTGTTTGGTGATAATGCTCGTAACAGCAGACAAGTTGCTGCAGAGTTTAACTTGAGACATGCCGAACGTGCTTCTATTACTCATGGAAAAGCAGCCGCTGTTCATTCATCGTCGAATACACCCGCATCTTGAGGATAACGATATATTGGCGGCAAATTGAGCAAATCCATGCATGAGCCTTCGAGCTTTATCATCTCAACTGAATATTGGCAAGGATAAAATTAGAAGATACATTGAAAGAAGGTGATAATAATAAAATATTGGACTATTGATATTAGACTCAAGGTAATTTTTTAAATGACAGACTTTTTTTAATGGGGTTGTGTCATCTCAAAACTAGATACTGGGCCACGAAAAATCCTCAGTGGGTTATAAATTGTAAAGACCAATATTCCCAGAAAGCCAATGTTTGGTGTGGGATTTTGTGAGACCAAATAATTGGTCCCTTTTTCTTTAACCAGTCATTAAATGCTGAGCGTTTAGTTAATTTTCTCTCTGGGCAATCTTGGGATGCAATTGAAAATCTTCCTCTTAATGTGCGACAGGATATGTATTTGCAACTAGATAGCACATCTATTCATAACTTAAGAATGTTCGTGAGTGGTTGAACCATGGATAGGAAGAAATAGTCCTTTTTTGTGGCCTCCGAGGTCTCTCGATATTACATCTCTCGATTTTTATTTTTAGGGAATGTTAAAAAAACAAGGCCCAGAAATCGAGATGTACTTTGTGAGAGGATAAGACAAGAATGTCAAAAAATCAGCATCCCTGAATTTAGACAGAATAGGCAAGTTTACAATAGTGATACGACATCTGGCAGCAGATACATAAAATATTAAGAACAGTACTTTAATACTGGAAAAGGGCGGGATTGTTGTGTAATAGGGATATTTTTGTTATATCGTATTAGCATTTTTAAATTGTGGGCAGTGAATATTATTAAGAAAAAGAGGATACATGTAAACACAAAAAGCATGTGTGATATTATATTGTAATAGTAATATGTGGTTAAGAGGTTATCACATAGGTTATTGCCACGAGTGTGTTTTGGTTACCATTACCAGTTCCTTTGTAATAATTATATTAATATACTCGTTTGCGAACCCATCTGTGTTTCATTATGTATTCGAATAGACAAAGATCTAGTTGAGAGAAAGCTCATCTAATTCCAGTTAATTAATTATTTTGTATTAGGAACCTTTGTTTGATTATTTTTTTCTAAATTTAATCAGTCATCATAGAATAAAATAATTATTATAAAATAAAATTCTCATTTCTTTGTGTTATTTATTTTATTGAAATATTAGAATACATAACACTTAAATTGTCAAGTTCTTGCTTTACATAGCACACTAATTATAAAATTAAAAAAACAAAACATAATATTAGCAAGTATATATTTATATAAGTACAATTAATACACATATTATATAAGCAAAAAAAGCAAATGAAAATTTTATAGTAATTTTTTTAATTCAGACTTCTAAATGTTTATATTTAAATCATGCACCTTTTGCATGTTTCATTTTCTTCCTGCAGAAGGCTTTTCTGGAATCCTGTAGATACTCGCATGTGCACATAGGGGAATAACCTAAGAGATAAATTGCCTGCGAAAACTTACTTCTAACAGCATTGTGTGGATATATACTTGAATTATAGGACCGGGCCTTAAGAGACTATATTTGTAAACTTAAACATTGGATTTCGGATTTCCAAAATTTTGAGATAGTTAAATATATGCTATAAAGAATGAGTCTTATATTCCATATCTTTCTGAATGAATATGGTATATATCTGTAACCAACCTTTGTTTTCCGCCCCTCTTGGTGACGATGGTTGTTCGTGGACCTCCTACATGGGAGAGACGTGTGGGTGAGCGAGAACGTAACAACCTGCACTGTAGTCGGCATGGGCAGTATGAGAGCGACATTATAACGATACGCACGGATGACTGTTAATTGTAAAAGTGCTGAAATCTTAATAAAGTAATTTTGGATTCTGTCAACCGTTGTTTACATATCTGCAAAATTTTCAGACATAACTACATATATTAACATGTATTAAATTGCTGTTGTTTGATATTCATAACTTTTTGTAGAAAATTTCACATCCACTTCACGGTAAGAAATTTTGTTGTAGCTAATTAAACATTGCATTGATGAATTGAAATTAATTGTATACTTTTATGCTTCAAGTGTTGTAAAGCAGCCTAGAATACTTGTCCATGTTACTGTACAGCCAAAATGGAAAGGCGTGCGGTTTGTGAGTAGTAAGCTAACTGCTTATCATACACATCAGTGCGTTTATCATATTACGAATATCAGTTCATTACTACCGTTTCCATTTGCTGTTTTTATAAATGCATAATTGTGATTGGATATACACTTTAAATAATTACTCAGATTTTACACAAAAATTAATATCAAGCAGCAATAATTATTTTGGTGGAATCAGTACTAGATTGTTTTTGAGTGTTTTGAAGCTGTTTGTTAAGTTTTGCATGTCCTGGACTAAAAAGGTGTTAATTAATACATATTTCTACGGATACACACCAAAAAAATACTGAGACAAGGAAGTAAGGCAACAGTAATGAGTAGTGATTTGAGTAAACATCTTGTGCAGTTCAAAAAATCCACAATTTTCTTTTTGGTGTCATCTTTTATTTATAATAAACTACTTATTAAGTTTGTGTAAACTGAATGTAAAATCGATGACAGGAGTCCAAAGTTCTAGGCATGGTATGTTCTTATCATGACAAAAGACAAAATACTGGTAGTGGGTGAGTGCATGTTCAACAAAACAGGTCAGTTATTCAAACATGATGAGTTCATCATGTTTGAATCAGTTGATTGGTCTACCAAACATGAAAAAATAACAAATACCTATAGTGTTAGATGCATGTTACGTAAATTGAAAAAAATACGTCCAAGCCAAGAACGTACCTTGTTTAACTGTGGTATGGTAACAATCATGTTAATAATGGGTGAGAACCAAAAGTAAAAACATCAAATATAAAGTAACACATATTTTGAAAAACTAAATGTTTAATAGTAATACAATTTCAAATACAAAAAATACAATCTTAATTTCCAATCTTATTACACATACTGGAAACAAATTTGGGAAATTTACAAAACTAATTGTTTAAATAATTTTATTGTAAAATTCTGCAATACATTACAAAAAAATATGACCACACTTATATGTCTACTCCCGATGTATAAGTACATAGATTCCTAAACAAGCCAGTACTGCATACTGCAAACAAAATTATTAAATTATTTAAGATTATGATTAATCTTTATCTACTTACTTTAAATTTGGGGTATTCATTCATTAGTATGGTAACCATCCCCACATATGGTAAGAACCCCCGTGCTCTTCCTACAACATCTTGTTTTGTAAGCCAAAATTGTCCAGGAGCATATAAACCTCTGTCATCAACACTATTATTATCTCCTTTCGTTAAGAACTTTACGGTACCATTATTCCTACGGCATTGCTCACAATGAACAATCATAATCAAGTTACGATAAAACATATTATTATATAACTATTTATATTAATAGACGGGTGTACTTTAAATAAAATTTACAATATTTTTGGGATATTTAGCTTAAATAAGAAGATATTCGAAACGTTAAAATCTAAACAACCCAACAAGTGATTTTAATTAATTTAATTTAATTTTATCCTTCTTGAGTAGACTGAATCTAAATCTCATCACATAATTATTTATTCAGGTTATATAGGAGAACTAGATAATTTTAATACAATTTTGAAAAATCCTAATTTTTGACCTGTTATAAATAATAATTACTTAGGTAGCTTGGAGACAAATTTGAATAAGCTTTGCTAGCTATTGGTCATATGAATACAAACAAAAATGACATTCATGTAAGAAATCAAATGTTGATATTAAATTAATAAAAAGTAGAACACAAAAATGTGGAGATAATCCACTATTTGTAAGGTGGATAAAGGCAATGCCATTGTCACTTTAAAAATGGATGAGTACCTGACTAAATTAAATAATTTATTAAACACAAACACCGTTTCTAATTTTAATTCAGATCCCATAGGCCAGTTTCAGAAAGACATCGCTAGCATTTTAAAATCTTTAAAATACTTGATATCAAAGGAAGAAAACTGCAAATTAAGAATAATGAATCCTCAAGCTCCTATTCATACCAACCACCAAAAATTCACTAACATGGAAAATCATGGTCTTTTCATATGTTCATGCTCCATCACATTGATTATGACAATACTCCGACAACATTTAAACATCATCAATTTAATGTCAATTCAAATACAGTAGGAAAAATTCTGTAGGTTTCACAAACATGGTAAAAGAATTATCAATACCAAATAATGCTACTCTTCTGCCCTTTGATACGTCTAATCTGACTGGCAGGCAGTTGGATGTATTTTAAAAATTTTTAAATGCACTAAGCAAAAATATTAAATTTATGCTTGAGAATCGGATGGAGTTCTTAATTTTCTGAACTTATCTATGTCGGTAAAGAACAACAAAATTGGCTTTGAAATTGATAGAAAACTGATACGTTCAGATGTTATAATCACGGCTTCCTCAAATAAATCATTGCAAATTAAGCATTGTGTGTTTTATAATTGAATAAACAGATGTAAATATACCCCTTAAAAAAATTGACAATTAAGCACACAAAAAATTGTGGACTAAATACTTAAAAACAATATAAAGCTAATACTGTACAATGCGAACATAAATGAAAAATAATGTACCTCTATTTTTACCGCAGTAAATTGTACCAAAGGTGTTAATGTTTGTGTAAAAAATGGACTCAATATATTTGGAATAACAGCAATAGAGGTAAATAAGTGTAACTTGTTAACAATAAGTCCAAATCGAATACTTTGAACAAGAGCGGTATTTACCAACTAAAATGCATGCAACGTAATATTGTATACAAGCGTAATATAAATTCAAATAAAAGCACAACAGGTTTTGTTGACCATTAAACACAGTACAAAATACTGCTTAGAAGCATTAGCGAAAAGCCATTATCAGGTAAGAATGCCAAAGCAACACCCACACAAAATAATATTCATACATTTTGATTTTATTAAGGTTTAATGTAATCAGTTTGGAACGTAATTAAAATTTACCAAGTGCTGGTTCTAAAGCAAGAGCAACAAGTTATTAATAAATGTGTAGGTAACGTACTTTTCGTGAAGTTTCAATACCCGATGTACTATTGGGATATCACGCCCTTCCACTTTAAAAACGACAATTTCTCCTACTCGTACTGGCTCATCTGGATAATTCGTTAGAAATAATAAATCTCCCCTATGAAAGGCAGGTTCCATGCTGCCAGACAACACCACTACTATTGGACTTTCGCTGCCAGTAACAACCATCAAACCTTTCCATATCATTAATGCAGAAGATACAATCATTCCAAAACTAAGAACTTGATAGAGAAACTATAACATATGATATCCTTAATAAAAGTAATGCTAGATATTATAAACACAAACCTGTCTTTTATTCATGCGTTTTACATCATCGAAAAGGCTACTAACATCCATTTCCACAAAATAAATATAATACAAATATTATTTCAAATCCACGTCAGTAGTCAATGCACCCAACACACTACCAGAAATTGCAGCTGCCGTTGATGTTGAATGCCGCTATCAACCGCTATAACCACAGAACAAGCGAAATGCGGAATAGCGATTTTGGATCCATTTGACAAATGTCAGTTTGTCAGGCATTGCAAGTGTCATATTGTAGTGGCGTCACAGTAACTAAATAACAAGTAAGAAGTACCAGTTACTCAATTAGTACTTATAGTGACGTAAACTGATATTAAAAAGTACTCGTTACTTTTTGATATACACCTACTTTATATCGTGTGATCAAGAAGTTGACAAGAGAGTTGATTAATATATAGTGCTTCCATAATCCATATGTGCAAGAGCCCACAAGACGTTAAATTTTGGGTGTTGATACTAAAGGAAGTACTTTGTAATATATATAGATAGGTAGTGACATATGTAATATACTATTAATATCTATATCATTTTTCAATGTACTGATTGTTTTAAAGTTTTTTTGGATTTGGTAGTTAGTAGGAGATAACTGAATCTAATATTTTCAAAGCAACATCAGCGGATCTATCAAAGAAGTTGCAAATGTTCTGAATTCACAGGAAGTAGGTATTGCAACAGTACATAAATTTCCAATGCACATAAGGCAGCGGTCATTACAACCTTCGACTGTTGCTGTGGAAATAAATCCAATATCCGAATGTCTGTGTCTTCCATTTTTGCAATAAGGGGTGGAATGCTAAGACCACCTATTCCTCTGCAATATTTATTCGGTTTACATGTTTGGCCTGTCTCACTGTTATTAATTAGGACACAGATTACTTGTGAATAATAGTATATTTAATGATATAAATACAGAACGTGGTAACACCAATAAACGTCATATTTCTAGCATCTAATAATGGTGCCAACCTTGCACATAACTTGGTAACTTAAGTATTGCCACCCTGACACCCCTCTTCTTAACAAGAATATTTTGCGGGTGTTTTGATTACCCTACCTGACCTAGTCGCTTTTGGTTTTATTTTTACTGGACTTTCATGCTGAGCCTCTACGTCAGGTAAGTTTACAGGTAAGTTACATTTTATTATAAACTTCCTATTTCTTACAATTACATCATTACTATGATCTAACTTAATGACATATGTTCTAGGTCTTTTTCCTATTCTAACAATAGTTCCATTTACCCATTCTTTGTCATTAATATTTACTTTAGTCTTAACTCTAGTTTTTACTTTTAGTTCTGATAAATCTCTAACATTTCTATTATAATAGTTTGCTTCTTCTTCCTTTCTTCCTTCAAAAAATGTTTTGACTTTATTGTTACTAACTACAGTTTTCTTTAATTGTTTTTCTGTTGCTGGTAACAAATCTCTTAACCTTCTAGAATTTAACATTTGAGATGGACTAGGCATGTTACTGGCAATAGGTGTATTGCGTAATGAAAGTAATGCTAAATAAGGATCTTTATTATCAGCATAACATTTTTTTAATAGCTGCTTAACAGTCTGAACAGTTCTTTCAATTTGACCATTGCTTTGAGGATATCTAGGACTTGATGTATGATGCTGAAAATCATACTGCTTACTAAACCTTAAAAATTCTTCTGCACTGAAGCATGGACCATTATCTGTAAAAACTATTACAGGAATACCCTGTCTAGAAAATATTTCCTTTAACACTGCTATAACACCATTGGCTGTCAAAGAATTTAAAGTTTTAAGCTCCACAAATTTAGAAAAATAGTCTACTAATACTAAGTAATCTAATCCATTTACTGTAAATAGATCAACACCGACTTTATACCATTCCTTGTCTGGTACTGTGTGAGGTAACAAAGTTTCTTTGCTATTATTTTTTCTAAATGTTGAACAAATGTCACAATTTTCTATTAAATTGTCTATGTCCTGTCCTAACCCTGGCCAAAACAAAACTTCTCTAGCTAAATTTTTACATTTCTCTTTACCTAAGTGATTATAATGTATTCTTTTTAATATATCTTTACGAAGTTCTATAGGAATAAAAACTTTTGTTCCTTTATAAATAATATTGTCATGTACAGTTAATTCGTCTCTAAATGACCAATACTTTTTCAAATAATCTGGTAAATTAGTTTTATGTTCAGGAAAACCTTCCTTAATAAACTGACATAATTCTTTTAACTCTGTGTTTTCAGATGTATACTTTTTGATTTCTTTAAGTCTTTTATCTGTTGCATTAAAATTTTTTGTAATCATGCATAACTGAGCATCATAATCGTTATCTTCTACAGCTGTATCTTTTGAAAATGATCTAGACAACGTATCTGCTATAAACAATTCACTACCTTTTTTATATACAAGTTTGAATGTATACTGTTGCAATTTGATCAACATTCTTTGTAATCTAGCTGGAGCTGAAGTTAAAGGTTTATTATAAATTGAAACTAAAGGTCTGTGATCAGTTTCTATTGTTACATCATTTCTTCCATAAATGTATTGATGAAATTTTTCACACGCTACTACTATTGCTAACATTTCTTTTTCTATCTGTGCGTAACCTTGCTGTGTTGGTGTAAAAGCACGAGATACATATGACACTGGTTTGCCCTCTTGTAAAAGCACTGCTCCACAAGCTGCCTGCGATGCATCACATGATACGAGTATCGCTTTCTCTGTGTCAAAATGATTTAAAACTGGAGAATTAGCAATAAGTATTTTAAGCTGCTGTAACGCTTGCTCTTGTTCATGGTTCCACTGGAACCAGTGATGGGCGCGTAGAATACTCCATGTAGATTACGCCATTATCTACGCGTAAACTATGTAATATTCTACTTTAAAAGTCTACTGTAGAAAATAACTTTATGTAGATAAACAGCAAACTAGTAATATTTAGTACTTTTAACAGCTCCAAATGCCACAAATGACAGTATTATTTTGTATATTATTATTTTCGTTCTCCCATCGATCGTACCGCGAGGTACGTGAAAAAGAGAACTATATATATATCACTCAATGGAACAGAGTTGATCCGATCACAACCAAACTTGGTATGGTAATAGCCCATGACCTTCTMAGCTCCAATCCGGAGCCCTATGCTGTAGACTCTCACCGTTTAAAAGTTACAGGACATCAAAGTTGCTGCAGATCGCCGTGCACTAACGTCAGTAGGTTGACACTACGCGTGGACCACGATCGGAACTACCTGGAGTCGATCATAGGAGAACGTTTTTTTCGTTTTGGACGATTCCACTGGTTGTTGCTTCCTAACTAAACAAATTACTACTTCGTTGTAATTAAAATAACTAGAGCCACATTAAACAACAATAACTCGTTTCGACATACATTTGTTAGGGTCAGAAGGCACAAGCGTGCTTTGGAGCCCTCAATCGGTCAATGGGTTTTTAAATGACTGTAAACTATGATTTTATTATCTTTTTCTTGTCTATAAACGGAAGAAGACTGGCTATTTCATATGCTACCTATTATACCTAATATGCTCGTAGAAGAAAAGACTTCGAAACGTATGTTTTGTACGAAAGAAGTAAGAAAACCGTTTGGGTATTCTGATGACTTACTAAAATAAGTTATGCAAATTTGTAATATAAATATTAAAAAACTGCAGTGCTTTAAAAATTTTTCAGAATTGACCCATAAAACAGGGAAATTAGAACAAAATAATTTGCACAATACACTTAATATACAATAGCCATAATATACTCGTCTCATATTTTCTACTCAAAATCTACGCCAAAATGCTTTATCTACATTTTCTACGCGGGTAATGTAGAAAATTATAATTTACGCGTAAACTCCCATCACTGACTGGAACTCTATATCTTTTTTCAGCAATTTTCTTAAAGGTTCTGTTAAAATGCTTGAATTTGGAATAAACCTTGCTAAGTATTGTACCATACCTAGTAAACGTTCTATATCTTTTTTGTTTTGTGGTGTTTGCAAATTTTTAATTGCCTCAATTTTCGATAAATCTGGTAAAACACCTTTATCTGTTATTCTGTGCCCCATGTATGCAATTTCTTGGAGACCAAATTTACATTTAAATTTGTTAAATTTTAAATTATGTTCTCGAGCAATTTTGAAAACCTTTACTAGTCGTTCATTGTGTTCTTTTAAAGTAGAACCCCAAATAAGTATGTCATCTACATAGACATCTACCCCTTCTATTGAATCATACATTTGTTTAATTGTTTTTGTAAAAACTTCTGGAGCAGAGCTTATACCGTATGGCATTCTTAAAAATTTGTACCTTCCAAATGGTGTATTAAATGTACACAGATCGGAACTAGTACTATCTAATTTAATTTGCCAAAACCCATTACTACAGTCAACTGTAGAGAAAAATTTTGCTCCACTTACCTTACTTATTATCTCGTCCATCGTGGGAATCTGGAAATGCTCTCTCTGAATTGCTTTGTTTAAATTAGTCGGATCTAAACACAATCTCAAACTACCATCTTTTTTATGTACAATAACTAACGAATTAACCCATGGAGTAGGCGTTGTAACTTTTGAAACTATACCTTCTGCTTCTAATGAGTTTAATTTATTTTTCAGTTGTTGATGAATTGCAAAAGGAACCTTTCTAGGTGGATGAATAACTGGTTTTACGTTAGGATCTAATGCTATGTGGTAAGTATTGTTTAAACATCCTGTACCCTCAAAACAATCATTAAACTTTTTAATAATGTTTTGTAAACTATCAACATCAGATTTATGGACTTGTACATTATTAATCGCATTTCTTTTTACTAAATTTAGCTTTATACATGCATCTAAACCTAGCAATGGACAATTTTTTGTATTTACTATGTGATATTCAATAAACTCTTGTTTATTCCCGACTTGTGTTTTTATTTCACAACTACCTATCGTTTCTATAACCTTATCGTTATAACCTGTCAATTTACTTAATGAAACTTTAAGCATGCCTGCCTTTTTTGATACTGCTAGCTTTTTAAATATCTCTAACGGTAATATATTTGCTTGAGCACCGGTATCTAATTTAAAGTAAACATTAACGTTATTATCTAACATGCAATTCTGAACCCACGAAGCGTCAAACATATCTTGTTTGCTAACGTTACCTACAAAAAGTTGACTTGCTTTTTCTGTAAGTTCTTGTTCTTCTGTGCGGTCCACGATGCTCACTTTTCTTGTTCTGCAACACCTAGCATAATGTCCAATTTTCTTGCATTTGTTGCACCCCACGCTTCTCGCTGGACAGCTGGAGTTGTTGATGTGATTGCCACCACACCGGAAACAGCTACTCCTCGACAGTGTCTTGGGTACTGCTTGTGACTTCTGCGGAATGTTTCTGGGTTTTGCTGCTGCAACCGTATCCACTTCTTGAGTTTTCTGTCCCTCAATTGATTTCAACTGTTCTTTCGCTAATTCTGCTGCTTTGCAAACTTCAGTCGCCCTTTTGAGGTCCAGGTTGACCTCTCTAAACAGTCGATCCTTCAGGTTTTTGTCTTGGATACCCAATATTATTCTATCTCTTATTAGGCTATCAGTTAACGTTCCGAACTCACATGTGCCGCTCAAACGTCTCAGTTCATTCACGTATTCATCAATCCCTTCACTTGGTTTCATATCTCTTGTGAAGAATATGTATCTTTCAAATGTCACATTCTTCTTTGGTATGAAGTAGTTGTTTAATTTGTTTATTATTTCAATGTACGAATTTCTATCTTCGGGT
Organism: Rhyzopertha dominica; assembly: GCA_025024175.1. Classification (NCBI taxonomy): domain Eukaryota; kingdom Metazoa; phylum Arthropoda; class Insecta; order Coleoptera; family Bostrichidae; genus Rhyzopertha; species Rhyzopertha dominica. Next base: position 20,601,697 of record QCXZ01000003.1, read on the forward strand.
CTATCAAACTCCAAGTTATTGAAAATTTTTATGACTTTATCACCAACTACATTTAACAGCAATGCTGCTTTGTAAGCATCGGATTCATGTTCCATTCTAGAGGCCGTCAAATAAATATTGAACTTCTGTTTGAAAAATTCCCAGTTCATGGCCAAATTGCCGTCTTCAAAACTCATTTCCTTGGGTATTTTCGCACCTGGATTTACTGAATTGTATGGAACTTCCATTTTCACCTTTTGATTTACACTGGAACTGCTTTCCTGGCCTTCCATGTGTTTTTCTTGTACCACTGGTACGGCGTGCTTAACCTTACTTTTTGGCATTACACGGTGTTTTTAATTGTTAATCAATAATCACATCTGATTATTGCCGTCCCMACTGCGCCATGTCTCACTGTTATTAATTAGGACACAGATTACTTGTGAATAATAGTATATTTAATGATATAAATACAGAACGTGGTAACACCAATAAACGTCATATTTCTAGCATCTAATAATGGTGCCAACCTTGCACATAACTTGGTAACTTAAGTATTGCCACCCTGACATGGCCTTTGATTTTTTTAAATCCTGACAAGTCGTGTGTAATTGTAACATATGAATAATTAAAAAAAAAACTAATAAGTAATACCTACCTTTCGCCATTGACGCCAGTCTTTAAATGCTCTGCCAGGTATCGCATTTAATTGGGTTATAGGTAATGTCTTGCCAAAGTTTTTTTGCAGTTTTGAAGGAAAACTCGTTGGAAAATTTACCACTTTTTCGTAATGATAGATTATTTTCCATGAAATCTGTCAACAATCTCTTCTGCTCTGAATTAATACAACCACCTCACCTTTTACCATGTTCAGGTTGACACTGCGAAACGCAAATGGTAAGTGAAGCTTTGAAAAATAAGAATTGCCCATGAAAACATTTGACGACCGTCCCGTCTGTTTTAAATTGGGTGGGAAACGATACATTTATTCTGCGCTTTTATTGGTTGACGCACGTTTTGAACACCTGCAACACTGTTTGGCACAGCAAATTGTACCGCCTCCGCCTACCCCCACTTCGTTCTCTTGTCGTTCAAGAATACGGATTTTGCTCACCGAGAGAAGAGCGTGTGATGGGAGTAAAACGATCGTGTAGGAACGGCGCTCACATCGTGCGACTTCAAGAATAAGCCCCCTCTGGCTTTCAGATGCTGTACAAAGTGAACTATACCTATGTAGTGGTAACGAGTACAAAAGTAACAAATAGAAGGTAACGATTACTTTTAGAAAAGTAACGAGTAGTAACGAATACATAAAGTAATCATTCTTCACAATACTATCATATTGCTGGGTCTGGAATGCGAAATTACGATACGGATCCCATTTAGTTCGTAACGTTATCTGTCTCGCGGACGCGTTAACGGGATCCACCTTCGATCATACATATATAATATAGGTATTTAAATGTCTGGGATCCACGGTTAACGCGGGTTAGCGTTAACCAGAGAAATATAGTGGGGAGAACACGCATAGGTCGACTGCGCATCCCAATTCAGCTGGAACACATATTGTCCACAGAAACGTCAAAAATCAGACAGTGTTGTCAAATGGCAGTACTTTTCTCGAATTAAAGAACTTTATGTATACCTATAAAAATGAAAAATTAATGTAAACTTATTTTGCAGTGTAAATGGTACTAGATATTATGTAGAAATATACAATTATTATAACAAATAATTACTGCAAAAAATTTATTAAGGATTATAATATTTACTTATGCATGGAGACATCTTGCGACTTCGATCGTTTATTCGATGTACACTCTTTAACAATACAAATCATAACTAAAATTAATGAAACTACCAAATAAAACTAAGAAATAAGTCGTGCAAGCAGAGAATAAAATCACAATCACAATAGCTAACGCCACGGGCCACGCAATGTAAACAAAGAAATGCTTCGAGCATAGAATAACATGTGGCAACGCCGGTCTGGGAGCTTAGTTTATGTGCTGTGTAAATGATGACAATTGATTGACGACAGACATTCTCTGTATTAAATTAGCCATGTAATTGATATTTATAGAACATTCCAAGAACAAGTCAAAATGATTTTAGTATTTCAACACTGCTACATTAAATTGGTTCACATTTACCCTATTTTTAAGTGAAACTGTTGCACAAGATGTCATTATTTAAAGTAAGCGCCACGTTCTCGTGGACAATATGGCAGCCCCCTTGTTTACTAGCATTCGCGCAGATTCATGAGGGTTCTRCCCACTCTAATTCTCTGYCGTTAACGAAAGTCGTTGTCAATCAACAGCTCTCTTTCTCTGCTCTCTGCCATATGTTTTCGACAGCTCTTAACTYTCACCTGTCACTTTTTTATCTGATGAGTTGAKTAAAAGTTKTACGTTTTTTGTTTTGCACTTAACATTTAATGATGATTCACACTTATTTAATTGTCTGTGCTTATAGTCAATAAATTCATAGTGCTAATAATGAAGTAATAAGAAGGTATTCAATAATTTTACTGTTGTGCACTGTTGCTGGAATTAAAAAAATCGGTGGGCTAAACAATAGCATTTAATTATATTACATTGAGAAGATTATCGTGCAAACTGGAAACATGGAATCACTACAACACAATGGATCACAAATGAAAGAGCAAGATTTTCAAAAGCTTGCACAGATAATTGGTACTAGTATACAAAAAGTTTCTCAAAATGGTACGTGTGTTACAAGTCGCATATTATAGTCTACAGTGAATACCTTTCAGTATCGTCCATGCAACGAATGGTAAACCAGATTGGTACGCATCAGGATTCACCAGAATTAAGAAAACAGCTGTAAGTTTTGTCTTGATACGCAGATGTAGCTTAATAACAATTTTGTATACTCTTGAAGTATTAAGTGAGAGAAACCTGCCCATTAAAGCCATCTGAATATGCATTAAAAAGTCACTTCTAGAGGACGATTATGCATATAGCAGCATGCGATACTGCACACCATGCAAAAGAACTCTGTGCATCATAAAGTAGTTACATGCGTATACACTTGTTTTTCAAAACTAGACCCAACCACAAGAAAGGATTTCTGGTTGGTATTCAGGAGTTCATTGTATAGGAGCGTGCAGTATTTCTGCTCTCATCGTGATATAGTAATAAATAATTTCCATTATGCTTACAAATTCTATACTGTGTATGATGTCCGTAATCAATGAGAGGTAATGCTATATTGCATCACTAATAAGTGGGAAGTGTACACATGAATTGGATTTCTATTCCCAGTGTTTTTCCGGCCAGGTCACCGTACGACTTATTAACTGTTTGGCAATGAATTTCATGGAAAATGTATATTTTAGATTTCAGATCGATACAGTCACAGTTAGCCAAATGGTTTGTTACTTCCCTTCATATGTTACTTGACTTATTTTTACTTTAATGAGTAGGAATGTATCAAAAGCATGTAGCAACTTAAAGTATTATATATTTCAGTGGATATCCAGTATTTGCAGTTAAATTCTATAAAATATATTAAATATTTAGAAGTTCTATCTAGCAGTTACATCAGAAAAATTGATAAGAGCCAAATATGAACTAAATTAATGCATAAAAATTCTAAATGTTACAAGTGTAGGAGCCTAAATTCTGAATCCAGAAAAGTACGCTTTCAAGCATTGTTGTCAGTGCATTATTAAAATCTCTACTTTATTCATAGTAAACTATGCATACTATAAAATTTACTTCTGCAAATATTTAATTTTGGTTGGAGGTATATGGTAYTTATCTGGCACAGCAACAAGCATAGCTATGCCACTGTATCAATAATCTAAATGTTTTTGCTTACTACACGATGTAAAAATATTCTAGGTAGAAAATTGTATTCAGAAGGTGATTATCTATGGCTATGTGAATCTGAAAGCAGTATTAATTTAATTTTTGTGATTATTGTCACTAACTTATATTTTCATTACTATTGCTTCTCCATTGCTCAGACAAGATGACAATATAATCCACTCTTTTCATTCAAACTTTATACATTTGACTAGTGTGGGAAATGTATAAAATTATATGTGTATGTTACGATAAAAGCTATTCCTGCATTATTATATAACTATCCATTTATTCTGTATGGTAAACCGTCCGTTAATTTTATAGAATGTCAGTTTTTATGTCAAAATAGCAGTTTCCTAGTGGGGATAGCTTGTAAACGACTTAAATACAATATGAAATATATAAAAATACTTTTCAATTAATGGGTGATGCATGCTTATTAATGATTACTCAGTAGGATTCAACATTCTTCTTAAATACATTGCTGGGTACCAATATTCTAAATTTTATTTTGAATGTTCATATGGAAATTATATGTTAGTCATATGTCAATAAATTATTTAAATGAATATTTTCCCGTCTCTGGATCAGTAAATGTTGAACAGCTGCAAAACCTTCGCAATCAGCATATCTATTTCCACTTCACTTGTGTTTGTAGAGATGGTTCAAGCCCACTTTGCACCAAACACTTGTAGACTTATTTGTGATTAATTTGTTCAAAGAATTATGAATGGTACACACCATACAGTAAAGCATTTAAAGTTACCATGTGTAGTGTAGAATGTTTGAAAACAAGCTCTTAAATGTTATTGCTAACACAGTCTTCCGTTTTTGCTTAATAAAGTAATATGATTTCTAGGATTACTGTTTGATCTCATAATTATTGCAAAGCACACTCTGTTAAACATGTCTAGGTCAACCTAATTTCACGCTTTAATTACTAAATAAGTTTTTCTGTTTTAAAAAATATGTCTTTGTTGGTATTGAAGTGTTTTTAATTGAAAACATTTGCAGGCATGATATACAACACTACACACAGCAACTTGTAAAAGATACCAATGGCTATGTAAAAGACTTGAGCAACATTCCATCCGCACCAACTTTATCTGAACAAAGGCAACGGAAAATACAGAGAGAGAGACTACATGATGAATTCACATCAATTTTGAATGCTTTTCAAAACACACAGAAAAGCGCCGCTTACAAAGAAAAAGAGCAGGTTAATAAAGCAAAAGAAAAATCATTTAAAGAACCATATTTGGGCAGTTACAAAAAAGGTCAGCAGCTGATTGAACTGCAAGATAATAATGTTGCTCGGCAGCAACAGCAACTTCAGGAAGAGGAGGATTTGAGGACTTTACAGGAGCAGGAACAGTCTATAAAGCAACTTGAGGTAAATTTGTGAAACAAATAACTATTCCAACGAACCTACCTGTTTTCCGTATAACAGTTTCTGATATTTGAAACATACACTTTGTGATCTATAAATATTATATATACTGCATTCCAGAAACAAATCTGTTTCTTAAAATTGTTGCTACTTAGTATATTTTATATACTAACAAGTTTGCATGTGACATTAAATACCTGACAATTAAAGTAGAGATTTTAGCTCGTTAGAATCAGAAAGGTTTTTGCAAAATACATTCTTCTTTATTTTACAAGGTAGGTGTTATAATACATCAGCCCCAGCTTGTTTCAAGTGCGCAGTTAATTACTGAAACAGTAGCCAAATAGAACGCAGTACTTGAACTTTACTTAAACTGCATATCTTATTTACATTTATTGTTGTGTTATACCTAGACTATACAGGGTGTCCCGCATTATGTGAGCAACCTTTCTGAATCTGAAAACTGGTGCAAAAATTACTTACTATTGTTATTATTTTACAGATAACTTTTTTTGGAAAAACGCATGCCTACTAAGATGTTGACTCTTAAACATGGGGGAAGATGAACAGTTTTTCAAAAATATCTCTTAGACCGGTTAATATAATTTCATCAAATTTTGACTATGGTTATTAGAAGTGAAAGCCATTAAAGTGATGTGCACATTTTTTAGATAAATGTTTTGGGGGGGCCAACTCCTTGCATTTTAACCCCTAACTTCAAAACGGTTAAGTATTTTTTTCAAAAATATGCGTTTTTAAATCTCTGGTTCTTATAAACAAAAAATGATGCTCTTTGTTCATGCGGCTTAAATTGATCCTTTCCAAGAAAATTGCAGTTGAATGTTACGAGTAGGATTCACATTTTCACTGCTTAACTAAATCATTTTTTTATCAAATTGACCGTGATAAATAATAAAACTGTGTTAGATGTCACTGTTATGGTGCCTAATGTTTACTTTATTTATTATATTCATGCATTTCTATCAATGTTATATGCAGTGACATCTAGTATGGTATTTGTTTCTAAGTATTGTAATATTCATTCTGAATGTTGGGCAAACATTCTGCATTTTCAGTATAATCTTTAGTGCTTTTTTTTTGCTTTTTTATAATACTGCATAAAGAATAATATGAAACCTGTTGCTGTCGAGTGTCTAGATCCTTCTTCTTCTATTGGCAGTTTTGGTGATTAAGTAGAGTTAAAAATATTCAATTTTGATTTCCAAGCAGCTACTTGAATTATTCTTCTATTATATTCTTCAATGTTGTTATTTAGTTTATTAAGTATACTTGAGCTTAGTGTGACCATAATTATCAAGTGGACAGAGAAAAAATTTTTTCTTCTATTGCTGTATTTTCTCCTTAAGAGGGGCATTTACTTGGAGCGATCGGACAGAAATGTAAACTATGCAACCCGTATTACCAGCGGGACATGAGACGTAAGAGGGTAGCCGATAGGTTGAAATCACGCAAAGATCGTACGAGCAACAGCCGGGCGGATTGCCAGACAGTGGCCGGTGTTGTCAGTTCCCGAATACTGTGCAGTAATTGATTACATTTGACTTTTTGAAATTGTGAAACTAGAATTTACCACGATATTTCAACTTTTATTTACACAGGATGTTAATCAAGTGAGCGTTATTGTCTTTTTTCTAAATGGAACATCTTGCAGATTTAGACAAAACAACATGTATGCTTTTCAATGTTTTCTATTTTTTGTACTGTGCGTACGATACGTCTAAGAGAAGCAGTGCATGATACTTTTGTGAATGTCGCTACTATTTACGCCTTTTCTGATATTTTTTTCTTATAGTTTTACATAATATTATTAATTATCTCTTTTGTTTCATGCACAGTAAAATGTATATAGTTTGTTGCTCTATAATATTTGTCATAACGAAATGATGTATGTGTAGATGAACATACAAAAAAAAATTTTAAAACTTCGACTTGATGTACTACAAAATATTTACCTACTGCGGAAAATGCGCGCCAAAACCTAATTATTCCGAAGCTCTATTGTAAGTGTATTTTGTTACGTACCTCTTTTTACCTTTGGCGGCTTTCATTCTAACTGCATGTCGTCTATCATTTCTGGAGGAACTTATATAATAATTTTCCTTCTGCCTCCCCATTGCTTTGGCAGACAGTAAATTAATGTGAAAGAGCTTTTAACATTAAACTTGTCACGTGTATTTAGACATACAGTCTTAGAAATCTAGTCATATTGGAATAGATCGTATACCGCTCGATCATTACCGACGGGTTTGTATCTTAGCCTCACTGTTCACTGATACCACGTGACGGACCTGGTTGGGATGGGCTTTCGAATTCCGCTCTCTTGACGGACTCGTGCGAAAGGGTTTGCGGTTTTAGATTTTATGAATGTTTTTACTCATTTATCGTGCTCATATTTTTGGTAGTATACAAAGAAATATGTGGCTACAACGTGGAGTTCGAATTTTTCATTTATGTGTCTTAGTTTTCGAGAAATAGTTCGCCAAAAATACACATTTTTAAGCAAAATATAACAACAAATATTTACATTACTGTACCAAATTCAGAAAAAGCTCGAACTCTACGTTGTAGCTGCATCTTTTGTTATTGCCATGTCAAAATTTCACTTCGAAAAAGTTTGGAATAGCTCGGTAAAATGTAAAACGGTAGGTGCTTAAAATGACCCGCTTCGCTTTAGGTAAACGCCCCTCTTTATAACAAAAGTCAACCAAATCAGGTATTTTATTGGTATCAGATGGCCAGTGCATTGCCCTACTACTTAATACATTATTGTAATTGATTTTATCTGTGCAAGAAACCTATTGTTAAGTGTAGTAAGCAAGTCAGTAAATTTTTCATTCGTGATATCTCGATTTTGTGAACAAAATAGGAGTAGTAGTATTCGGTCTCCACCAGTCTTCAACAACTACACTCCTAGCTTGAATATAATCTGTTCTGTATTTATTATTGGGATAATGTTTGATACCCCTTTTCATGGTGATAGTATTACCACTGTAGATGTTACCATGGTGATGTGTTGCTTGATATAAGTAGTACTTTGGTTTCCGAGATAATTTATACTTGTAAAATGTGTTTCAGATATAAAGATTGTATCTACCTCGTAAAATTGATCAATTCTAGACTGTATTGGGCTACCTCATTAGCATTCCATACAGAAATTTTAAAGGTGTGAATCATTTGCATTTTTCTATCAGTTTAAGTATCAGTTTTTTTCCGTTGCTTGCATTTCAGTTAAGCCCAACACAATTTTTTCTAATTTTTATATTATGTTATTGGAAGTTTGTGTGTTATGGAAGATTTACAGCTTAAGTTAATCCCCGGTACTATTCATAGTTTGTGCAAAACGTTTTCCTGGTATCGTTAGTCATTATGAAACTGGATCATTGTTAATTTGTAGATTGTTGGTGTTTACTTTTGGATGCAAGGTGGAAACTTATGAGACTGTATTTGTTTGAGGCAAAGGCATATTGTTTCAAATGTGTGGAAGGCGGTGTATGAAATCATTTATATACAGGGTCCGCCACCTAAAACTCCCCAGGCTCGTATTTTCTTTATTTTTTTAGGTACAACGTTAAGTTATATATCAAATTGTAGGTCTTTTTAAACTCTTTAAAAATAGAATATTGGGTGTCCAAAAATTTTTTTTGCAGATATATTTTGCAAATAAAGTTATATATATATATAATCATAACCCTTTCTACCCCTAAGGGTGTAAGGGTGTAATGTCTCTTTTTTCTAGTCCTCCTTAATGAACTTTCGCCACTCTTTCCTGTTTCTAGCTAGGTTTCTCGCCTCTGTGAATGTCGTTCCCCTCCCTTCCAAGATCTTGCTGACCATTGTGTCCCATGTTTCCCTTGGTCTTCCTCTCCTTCTCCTTTGCAAAACTCTGGCTTCCCATACCTGTTTGACCGGCCTCTCATTGTCCATTCGTACCAAATGTCCAAACCATCCTAATTGTTGTTCTTCTATCTTTGTACTGATTGCCTGTATTTCAAGTTCTTCTCTCACTATCTCATTTCGTATTCGGTCTCTTCTTGTGATACCTTTTACTTTGCGAAGGTATCTCATTTCTGCTGCTTGTACCCTACTTCGTTGTCCTCTTGTTAGTACCCAGGTTTCAGATCCGAACATCAAAATTGGCCTATATATTACTTTATATATTACCATTTTGGTTTTCTTTGACACCTCTCTTCTCTGTAAGAAATTACTGTTTAGGGAGTAGAACAATTTTGCTGTTTTGTCGATTCTGTTTCCTATTTCTGTCTCGTCATTTCCCGTTCTCTCGATGAGTACTCCAAGGTATTTAAATACGTTTGTTCTTTCAATTTCTGTATCATTTATTGTTAAGTTCCTGTACTCTTCTTTGTATCCTACAACCATATGTTTTGTCTTCTCTATGTTGATTTTCATGTTTCTAGTCTTTAGAGCATTGTACCATATATTTAAATTGTGTTGAATTTCTTTCTCCGACTTGCCACATATCACTACGTCGTCGGCGAATGCGCACTCCGATATCGTTATTGGTTGTAGGTTTTTATATCCGACAGTTATTGGTTTTGTTTGGGATTTTGTCTCTTTTATAATATCATCCATCACGGTAATAAACAGCGTAGGACTTAGAATTCCTCCTTGTCGTAGGCCATCATTCACTGGAAATTCTTCTGTGCGAGTGTGGCTCAGTCTCACATAATTTCTCGTATTGTGGTACATGCTGGCTATTGATAATCTCAGTCTGTTGTTGACCCCTCGTCTTTTTAGGCTCTTCCATACTACGTCTCTCTGTATTCGGTCAAATGCCTTCTCTAGATCTATGAATACCAGGTGTGTCTCTGTACTTTGTTTATGTGTTTTTTCAATAATTTGTTTAATGGTGAATATGTGATCTTGTATGCTGTATCCTTTTCTGAAACCGCTCTGTGATTTTTCTAGTTGTGGTTCTATGATGCTTCTAAGTCTGGTATCCAAAACCCTCTCAAATGTCTTTGCTGCCACACTCAGCAGAGTAATGCCTCTATAGTTGTTGCAGTTTCTTTTGTCGCCTTTTTTGTATATGGGTATGACTACCCCTAGTTCCCAGTCTTTTGGTACCTTTCCTGTCTGCCATATCTTATTATACACCAGTTGTAGTATATTGTATCCTTCTTCCCCTGAGTATTTGATCATTTCTGGTGTAATTTTATCATGTCCTGCAGATTTTCCTAGTTTAATTTTTTTGACTGCTTCTTTTATTTCATTTATTGTTATATCTTGCTCGTCTTGTTCTTCATTTTCTTCTTCTGTTACCTCGTCTTTATTATCAGCCCTTTGTGTCTGGTTGTGTAGCTCTCGAAAATATTCTTCCCATCTTTGTGCTACTTCTTGTTCTTGTATCAATATTTTTCCTTCTTTGTTTCTAATCTGTTGTTTATTGTATACTTTCAAATAAAGTTAATTTTTGTAAATATTTTTTAACCTTACCKCGTATAATAAATATTGCTTTATAGTTGGATGCCGGCTTTTATTTTCTTCAATTTGTGTCTTTACCATGTATGCGTAATTTTTACTCCTTCTTAGTGAAAAACAAGAAAAACTATTTGCTGCCATTTTTGTTAATAGGGTTGTTCAGAATTTTTTAAGTGTTATTTTAGTACCTTATTACGGTACAAATTATGCCTACATACCCATCGCTGCACACAAAACCCCAAAATTTGGAGTAACTTTTAAATAAATAAAGTGCAAAGTTTGTTCTACAGAGAGGCTAAGAAACGAAACACTGCGATGAGGCTAGTGCGTGATGTAGAAAACCAAACTAGCCTCATCGCAGGGTTTCGTTTTCTAGCCCCTCTCTCTGTAGAACGAACTTTGTACTTCATTTATTAAAAAGTTACTCCAAATTTTGGGGTTTTGTGTGCAGCGATGGGTATGCAGGCATAATTTGTACCGTAATAAGCTACTAAAATAACTCTTAAAAAATTCTGAACAACCCTATTAACAAAAATGGCGGTGAATAGTTTTTCTTGTTTTTCACTAAGAAGGAGTAATAATTACGCATACATGGTAAAGACACAAACTGAAGAAAATAAAAGCGCCGTATCCAACTATAAAGCAATATTTATTATACGGAGTAAGGTTAAAAAATATTTACAAAAATTAAGTTTATCTGCAAAATATGACAATTAACAAAAAAAAAATTTTGGACACCGAATATTCTAAAGAGCTTAAAAAGACCTACAAATTCATATATAACTTAAGGTTGTACCTAAAAAAATAAAGAAAATACGAGCCTGGGGAGTTTTAAGTGGCGGACCCTGTATAATACAAATATTAGCTAAGCTAATTATACCCATTATGTTACGATTAAAGAATAATTTCTTTTTTAGAGTGATATAAATGATGTAAACCAAATATTTAAAGAACTTGGTGCTCTTGTACATGAACAAGGAGAACTGGTCGACAGTATTGAAGCAAATGTGGAAAGAACTGAAAATTACGTGTCTCAAGGTGTTCAGCAGCTACGAGAAGCCAGTAACTACAAGAACAAAATTAGGAAGAAGAAGTTAATATTTGGTCTTATAGGTGCTGTCGTTTTAACTGTGATCATTATTATTATAGTTTATTCATCAAAATAGTTTGGATTAAAAGTAAACCCTTATTGTATTTGGCCATAAACATTTACTGTATATGCTTTTAAAAGGCACTTTTGATAGCATATAACTTAAGCATGAGTTTAATGTAATCCATCACTAAATTAAGCACATATTTAAAACAACTTCAGACCTACCACATTTAGTGAATGAATACATTTGATTTTTTATTTCGTTTATTTCTGTCTTAGATTGTTGCTGACTGTCCTATTGATATTAATTGGTTTACATTTTATCTAATATAAGAAGGCTTATTATGTATATATATTACATGTATTATAATATATTATTATTTAAATCAACTTAGTATGTGTGCAATTGTATATTATAGTTTATTTGTAGAAGCAATACTACACCTAAAATATATTCCAATAATTTATTGCTTTAATTTTCGTCTTTTTTTTTTGTAGATTATGCCACTTCCAAAATAGCTATGACATTAACTTCTACCTTTGATTATAGTATGGGAGTTATAAACTCAAATCACATTCTTTGACTTGACTCAAATTTATTCACAAATTAATACTCCTAGTTGGGTATCCCAACCACAGTATTATCCTCGTAGTATTTAGTGTTCTAGAAAAATCAAAATTAAGTAAGAAGATTTTTAATATGGCTAATAGCAGAAATGATGTCTTGAACAGGATCAGCAAGAAATTTTTGTCACTACATTGTATTTGTAAGGCCCAATACTCAAATGTTAATTTGGAAATCTACAGTCTCTTCTTTTAATAGTTGATTGAAAAACTAAAAAAATAATTGAAGATAATATTTTCTCAGAAAGATCGCTGTCTCTTGAAAAGACTGACAAAATCTTATTAGTCTGACGTTTCGATTACACCTGTAAACTTTGTCAAAGACGAAGAACCTCAAACTGCCTCGTATAAAAAAATAATTGTCAATGAATGATTACCTAATTATTATCAACTGCAAACAATTCTACTCTTATATGGCCCAACATAATTGCCTTTTTTTGGAGTGGATCAATACGATTTCATGTTTTAAAACTGTAGGTGATAATGATGGAAAACAGGTATTCACCTACAAAAAAAATTACAACTATTTACTATTGCATAATAAAATGAAAAATATACTGATTACATATCTCCATCTTCAACATAGGCTGTTTGTAAAATAAGAGATAGGAGAAGCATTCAAAGCAGCACCACTGCACTGTATCTCGTCATATATTATAGTAGCAGGCAACAATATTTGACACTCATTACAGAAACAGCCGACTACCGCTTACAATAGTTACAAGTTTTTACTTAAAGATGTCGTAATCAATATTGGAGTTTGACACATTCCACTGTTAGTCTCAACTACTATAACAAGAAATAATTTTCAGTGTCCAGGAATTAGTGGTTTGTTCATCGTTATTGGGTCTCGATTATTACTAATATTGATTGAATACCATGTCTTAACCATGAAATCTGAAGATCACAAAAGCAGATTATTGGTTCTATTTATACTGTAGTATAAGGAAATATATTCTACAAAATGTGTACAAAAAGGTTACAATCCAGAACCAAACATGTATGGCCTAGGCTTGCCAGAGGGATTTGGGAAGATTCTAGTTCACTATCCATGCAAAATAATACACCTTTGTATTATTATTAAGATATTTATTAAAACAAACAACTATATTAAATAAGTTATGAATTATCAAACTATATTTGAAAGTCTATCATGGTAAATTACAAATGATCAGTCTGAAGTAGTTATATTTTGTGCTGCAGCTATTAATGTATCATGTATTTCCTTCGTGAATGCAACTTGTGCCGTGGCAGTTGCTAAATATTGTGGATAAGTTAATGTGTTATCCTGTAAGCTAACATTTTCACTTCGAGTAGGTGCAACAGGAAGATTTAAATACCTGTTGCTACTTTCAGCTTGAGTTAGGCATTTTATGGATGTTTTCTGAAAGTAAAACCTGTTACAGGGAATTTTGAAAATTATGAACACGATAAATCATTTGTAAAAAAAATGGTGATAACCTTTTTTAATTTCATAAACCAAATCTGAAGTAGACTACAAATATAACAAGTAAAACATGAATAATAAATAAGCTTCACAAAAATATATAATTTTTGGATTAACCAAAAAACTAGAAAATGACAATTGCAAACGAGACTTCTGCTAAATAAAAAAGGTATTTTAAAATATTATCCAAACTCCACTTTTGTTATTTATATTACAATAAGATAAGTGACAAAAATAAAGGTATGAAGAAATCATCGTGGATGGAATAATTTTCAAAATTAGAGAGAAATTCCTTCACCTAGTTTTCTTTTTGTGACCCTTATGGTTGTTTAGTGACATCCAAAACATCTACAAAAATATTTAAGGTGAAAATGCAGTACTTTTATTATTTCAATTTTCACTGTGACATGCAAATATGAAATATGAATCTGTATAATCTTCAATGGTAGTCACTAGGTCAGTTGGCGTAAAGTATAAAAACCTTAGGTTAGATGTTATCTTGAAACTAATAAAACTTTATGGGGTATTAGCAAAACGTTTCTATTATATAAATAAACCTACAGTTAATGCTATTAACGAACTGGATAAATTACTTCATAGGAATGAATGATATTCAAAACCAAAGGTATCTGGTGTTTAAAGTGTTCATGTTCAAATTGATACAACTTCTTCATAAAGTACTTTCAGTGATACTTACCAAATGTAACTCAATCTGATCACAATAGGAGTAAAATTCTTCTAAATTCTTGTCAAATTTTAGTACCTGAAGATCTACGGCCTTCCTAAAATTGACAACACATATATTGTTTACTATTTTAACAAAAAACAAAAATAATAATGACCTATGTATATTATTATATTTCATACATTATTATTATAATTACTATTACTACATTTATATTTCAATTACATATATAATTTACTGCCTAAGCATGAGTGGTTTTTTTCAGCATGTTATAATATTAATCTTGCCTCTAAAATAAAAAATACCTCATATGCGAATTTGTAGGATAGTAACCAATTTTTTTAAATACTTTATATATTTTTATTGAAACAATGCCAATTCACTGTTTATTTGTTTTGTGTTAAAAAAAGACTACAATCGGCACACATTACTTAAACGTAAATTGTGATTGGGTGATTYGMGTATGTAMGTGCCGTGTCGTTGGGCTGGCCAGCAAGAAACGAGAGGGATTCAACGCATGTGAGGCCGATTACGCCAGGAGTGACACAACATTAGCCGTTGTTTTTATAAGCAGCTAAGTCAGTTAAAGACTCATCAAAGTTCATTATTATTTCAGCCATGCCATAAAATATAAAATTTGTTTGCTCATGCATCCGATTCCCATTTCCTGCCACCCAGTGAAATACCATTTACAACTAAAATGAAATTTGGACCTCCACTTTTTAAATTCTAAATGGTGTACTGCTAATTTATTAATATTATTCAAGTATTTGGTATAAAATAATAAAAGTTAATTAATAATTAATATAAACACAAATAAACTTTGAAACACGGACAAAAGAAAATATCCAATATTGCAAGCGTGTACTAAATTGTTCTAAGAAGCTGTACATTACTACGCATCAACAACTTAACGAAAAGTAGATATTCTCTATCTACTCTTATTAAGTGACATCGTTAGGAGTATTTAGTGACCCAGGATTTCCAGCCTATCCACTTAATTACAAAGGTGATTAACATCAAATATACTTACTGAGATCCTGCATCAACATGAGTGTTTTGGTTTAAGGCTTGTGCTGCAGATTTAATAGTATTCTAAACAAAATATAGGCATTCAGTATTACTTTATCATACCAGTAAGAATAAAGTACTTACAGACAGAGAATCCCTTAGTGGTCCCATTAAAGTTTTTATTTTCGAGATATTATCCAGTGGCTGCGGAGCCTGCTGTTGTTGTTGAGGATTTTGTTGTACTAAACCCATTGTAGGCACATTCATTTTATAAGCAATCAAATGTTATTTATGAGATCAAACACTAATACAATAATGATTACAACTTATACAGCATTATTACAGGTAAGATATACACTATGCAAAACATGAACACACGAGAAACAAATTATAACCTCCAAAAGAACGCAAACAATAACAAAGTCGCGATCGATCGCGATTTCCGAGCCCGGCATAGTCCACCAACCAAAAATTTAGGTGAATGAATAGTCAGAAATCCGGTAGCAGGAATTAATAATAGAATAATATCAAAGAGATTATATCGATTATACAGATTGCACTGAATAGAATACAGAATGACAGAATAGAATACAAATTGATAGAATACAGAATGACAGAATACAGAATGACAGAATACAGAATATCAAATGTTCATTTCAAGTTTCTCCATTTCTAACTTTTCAAAGATATGATATAAGATGAAATTATCAGATTACCAGATTAGTGGTGTGTTTACTCGCGAACGACTTCCTACTATACTACTCAGTACTACTTTTTACATTTGCTAATATGGCTACCTGTTCTTGGCGATGTCCTTCAAAACCCCTAAAAACTAATCTATATCTACAACTGTATATACATACATTACAGTACCGAAGTAAAAAGTACGAGTAACTATATTAGAACATCATTAGAATAGCATAGCAAAGGGTAATAGATTATTATATAAATTAGCCTATAAATAAATTTGCCTATAGTAAAGAACACTGACGTTAAAAAGTATTCGTTACTTTCAAGCCATCGTTACTTTTTAATTTACACTTCGTTCCAAAACTTAAATTTCGACTATGTATTAAACGCCGCTCTTAACATGCAAATAAATTCTTTGCACCGCTCCCGCTTCAACACAGGGATGCTTAATCTTAATACACAGATATTGTTGTTGCATTCCGCACACCTACGGCTACCGTCGGTGCTTTCCTCCCAACAGTTAGTATCGGTATCACTATCGGCATTAACTTTATTAAAGTTATTAATAAAGTTAATGCTATCGGTAACGATTACCATTACAATCGGTACTTTTCACGCTGCGCCGTTGATACTTCGTTACATTTCGCAACCGTTATCCACAGGAGTACCGAGTACGGGGAAGTGCGCAGTCGGTACTTTTATTGCTATAGTTCCTTAGTTACTTTTCACCAGAGTACCGAGTAGTGTGAAGCGTCAGTTCGTTACTTGGTAACGAGCGCCTTAGCAATCGTTACTACAGTTACCGTATCCCTGATAATTGTCTTCGTTACTTTTGATGATTACTTTGCTTATACTATGTAGTAGGGAAGTTGTTTATCGTTACTTCGGTACTTTGCACGGCTTCTGTAATAAATTTAATTGTCGATCACGATAGTTTCATGTTTCACTGTTAGTATCTAAAAAAAGGCTGTTAGTATGAAATCCAGAGACATTTTTGTTATATTATTGTTTACTGCTATATATAATATGTTGCAAAATGCATTAAGACACGTTATTTAAATTCAATTTAACCCATAGAAATTACTCGACTTTTTTACTTCATCTTGAGAATTAAACAACTGCGAATCCGACGTTTTTCAAAAGTAATAAAAATAACCATTATAGGTACCTATCTGCTTTCCAGATGAGCAGTGCAAAAAGTTTATGTGCCTGTATTTGACGATTTACATGACTACTATATCAATGAAATTAGTGAATACATAGTTCAACATATTTCTTTTGATGATGCTTTCGTGTTTATGCAATTTTGTTGCTTGTAGTAGTTGTCAATAAGTATCATATTTAACCGCGTGTACGTAATTATATATTTCGGTAAGGAACTAAAAGGCATGTTTCGGTCAAAGAAGAAATTGAACCTGCCGTATATTTACTGGTGATAAATTAGTGAGTTTAATTGTTACAACTTTTTTGAAGTTTTACATTTCTGGCGTTCAGGTTCAGATGCTATACAAAATCATCGAGGTGTCTGGAGTCGGTTGTTTACATTTTCAAGTGAAGCCAACATAATAGTCACATTCTAAGGTGGAATCGGAGGAAAACAGAAACGTACAGTTGACAAGAGCAATTCTCAATGCATCCTGTGATTGCCCGTCTTCACGCGCATTAGATGGTCCACTGTACTACTGGTGTTTAGAATGTTCTGTATGTGTTGAGTAGTGTGGTGTAAATTTTTTGTTAAAAAGAGCTTATTACGAGCTGTTTAAGGACAAGTCGTATAAAAAATTAATCCAGTCAATGGTGCGAATGTGTCAAGTATGCAAAAGGGTGGTCTCTAAGGAGAAAACCGTATCATTTAACCGTTAAGCATTGTTTAGGTTATGTTTATATTTGTTGTCATAGGCGTCGATTGATAAATTTAGCGAAATTAGTTACTTTATAGAGGAATACTTGTAATGAAGTTGATAGTGAAGGATTAATACATATAGAAAATGATTACAGTGAATGGTAGACGTTTTAAAAATAAATATTTGTAGGTAGAAGAGAGCCAATGTGTTCGGAGTAAGTACTTCAGTGATGCCTGATGCGGATTTAGATTTTATGTAATTCCTTTTATTTGACAACAAATTTCATTTTCGCAGTTTCTGAATTTTTTTTCCTTATATTTCTATGTGAAGAATGTCGAGTGTTTTTTCGTTAAGTGTTGATTAATGAATACTAATGCTAGAACTACAGTCACTAAATAGAATATTGTATTTAGTGACTGTAGCTAGAACTGTGTTGATGCTTTCATTCGGCCAAAACTTTTTTCCCGCTTGTAACGAAATTAAATTAGTGTTTGTTGTACAAAAAGATGTTTCTTTGCTTTAACTGAAAGATTGTTCGAAATATTATTGATGTACGCCCCGCTTTTGCTTTTAGTTGGAAATTAAATTATCTCACTTTTAACCCTTTTATAACAGTACGGCAATGTACTTGGAGGAAAACTGTATCTCCCCCTCGTATCCGCACTCTCCTCACAATCATTGGTCTTGGCGTCAGTTCCAACCGTATTTATGAATAAGATGTCGTGTCCATCTAATAATATGTCAATGTACAAAATGAAGTAATGTGTATGAGTAGCAAGTACAAAAGTAACGATTACTTTTACAAAAGTAACGAGTAGCAATGATTAAATAAAAGTAATTATACTTGCCAACTCTATAGCAGATGCAGTGATTATCATTTAGCTTATAAAATAGCAAGCTCAGGCAGCTGAAGCAGGATCACATCAACAAATTATTGGTGGGGATTGGGATGCTCATGAATCTATGACTGAGTAGTTCAAATCGAACAGTTCACCTATGATTGGATTGATTTGGTTATTAATAAACGCTTATTAGGCAGCATAGCATATAGGGACACGAGGACAGGACATAAAACTGTTACGATGGAAGTATGAACGGATTAACGAAMTTTTAAACAGATGTACAATTAATTTATGGAACTCTTAACTGGTCGGACCGAGTGAAGCCTCCGATAGAACGAGTCCGTTGCTGGCGGGTGCAGCATTGTCTCTCTCTCTCTCTCTCTCTCTCTCGCACTAACTGCTGTAAACGTGATATGAGCGTAATCCAAGATTACTAACTTAATCAACTCGCCTATTTCAGAATCAGATACCTCAAAAACAATTTCGCAACAATATGAAAATGTAATTTTATGTTCCTGATGCTGTACCTACCTTAAAATTACCAGTGTTGATGAGTAATTAATTACAATTACTTAAAAAAGTAATTGATTTACTTAGAATGTATGTAACTGAAGCAGTAATGATTTGCTCTACAACTGTAAAGACCATTTTTTTATTAATTAAATATAAGTATACAGTTAGATTTGTTTTAAACAATTTTGGTATTAATCCACTTTATTTTTAGTAATTTTATCAGATTTTGTTTTTTGACAAAATGGATGTAAATAATTTTGCGCTAAGCAATACATAAGTATACCTACTTACTTACATATTTGAAAACAAACACTGGTTACATGGAATCATTGATTACTCACAAAAGAAATGCATAAATACCTTTACAAGTCTTACATATGCAACCTGGCAAATATTATTATTAAAAGATTAAAATTATTACGAATGTATATTATATTCTGTTTACCTACTTTTGTTTGATAGCCTTCATGATGTAAACATAAAATGTATGTATTATAATTAGACGATTTGAGGGCTCAAGTTCACTTGCACATACAAACACTAAATAATGAAGCAGAAATGCAGAAGAGACAACACAAAAACACTGTCACTTCTCAGTTAACATGCACGCAATTTAATAAAATATATATAAGCAGATACAGACAGAAGGTGATACCCGTTAAACTTATTAAATTAAAAAAAAGTACTAAACTGTCTGAGGACGCAAGTGTAATAATACTAGAATTATTAAAAATAAATCTAATATGTATTATGTTATATGCTTATCAAAACTAAGAAAATTCTGAGTATGCCACTTAGATTCAAAACAAAAATGTCTATCAGAATAAGAACTTAAAAAACATGTGGCTTTAAGACAAAAGATGAATAAAAATAGTGATGGTACAGTTAAACATACATATATAAAAAAAAGTAAGACAGTAATGTCAAAACTATTATTAATTGGTTACTAAGATATGCTACAACGAAAATGGGACAACTTGTATAGTGACTGTTTTTTATGAATCTTTGTTTACGGATGAGTGGCTATGTTTTAAGATTGTAATAATTAAAGTACTTACTTTAAATCTAAACTTCGAACTAGTCACACAAATCTACAATTTTCAACAGAAGATTCAAATCACGATAGCAATGGTACACTAACTAAAGTGTGACTCTTAGGTTGCAACTGAATTTGAATTTTAATCAAAAAAGACCTCGTGTGAATCTCCAATCTTGGAACGTAGATTGCACTGGAGTAGATCTTGGATGACAACGTACTTGCATGCATGTCAAAATATGAATATAAATTATAAAGTTAAATATCCCTAATACCAACACACCAAACTGGCTTGGAGCCTTATGTCTTTAAAAATAAAAAATGATATTTTGCGGATGCTTTAAAAACAGTGAGTGATTATTTTTTAAATTCAAAAACTACAAAACAATCAAAATTTTGATAAATAAAAGTTTACATTAAGTGCATCTAAAAATTTTTTAAATACCACTTTACAAAATTAAAACATTTAAATTTTTGGTTTTGCCAAATAATCTCAGAAATCACCACCGTCCAGTTGCCAGTTAACAGATATAACACTCGTCCGATAATAAACCATCAAACCAATGCCGTGTAGTCTTTGTTCTTCTTAGCAAAGAAGGATAATAAACTAAGAGTAATTTATTTTCATTTATCTTTATTTATATAATTTTTAATAAAAATATCTATGTTTTTAACATTGTCAAGTACATCATTTATAAAAGTGTGATAATTTGGGAATGGCTGCATCAACTGTTTTATATATTCATTTTCCAGTTTATTCTTAAGTGACTCCTCTCGAATGCTTAACCTAGGAGAAAAATTTAATAAAACTTATTGTTAAGATCAAAGATGCAATACTTACAAATAAAGTAGTGCAACACATACAACATTCCATACTGCCGGTTTGAACACAACATTATGTGCTTCAAGCCTAAACGTTTTCACCATATTGCTTATTTCACTTTGAATTTTTGGTGTTCGTAAATCCATGTTACACAACATAGACTGCATACTGTAACAGACAAATACTTCATATAACAAAAAATTTAAATTATAATAACAGTAGATCTACAGTAACTGTCAACAATGCTTTTAATCATGAGTGATACAAAGAGAACAGTGATTTACAATTTTCTGTGAAGACAATCATTTTTGTGGAATATATATTTACTATACCCACTTACCTTTTATTTAAAGAATTTAAAAATACTTTTCTTCTCAGAACAATTTGTTGTCCACTGTCTGTCAGTGGTAATACAACATCCAAAGCGTCTTCAAAGTCAACAGCAGAATCTTTGCTTTCAGGAAAATTAGAGTTTTCTTCTTGATATAGAAGACCACTATAAAAAGATTTCACCTTTAAATCCAGTTCTTTACTCTTTTCTTTCAGCACTCTGTAATCAGGCACTGGCATAAGCTTCCTTCCTAAGACAGTCTGCTCAAATTTTTCTTCTGCAATTTGCTGCAAGTGAAGCCTCTTACATATCCGTAAGTACTGAATCTGTTGTTGTGTTCTTTGTTCGGCTATTTTGAGTTCATCAAAGTAATCACTGATTTTTTTCTCATTCAGTTGTTCTTTAATGGTGGATTCTCCATATAAAAATATGAGGGTTTCTAATGTTATCCATTCTTGCAGACACTTTCTGATATTGCCCAATACATCACCCACATGCTTTCCCTTTGATGTGTTTATGGAGTTAGATTGTTTAAGTATCCTACGACTGCTTTCAGAATTATCAACGGGGTGGGCTATAGCACGRGCTTGTTCATCTTCTGCATCATTTTTTATGTAATTGTCTAGCACTGTTTCTTCTTTTTCTTCATCTTCATCTACTGTTCCTAGTTTTGATTCAAACTTTTCACATGATTGCCTTTTTTCCTTAGGCTTTTTCTTAACTTCACTTTTAATCATTTCATCAATTGCAGCTTCCGTAAAGATAGACACAGACGTGAAATTCTCCTTTGGAGTTTTTATAATCCCATGATCAACTTCTTCACCTGGCAAGCCTCTAAAACAAACGTTTGCGGTTAATTCTATGCCAAATGAAAAACTTAATAAATAATGCCGTTGCTAATGTTAGTAATCGTAAAGTGAAGTAAGTAAAAGTAAAGTGAAGTTTTTGTCTTACTGTCTGTGGAAACAGAACATATATACTCAATGTTGCACAGTGGACATCATGGTCAAAGGGCAAGAAAAAATATGGTGAATATAAATATGTTAGCAATAATGCCTGATATGTCATGAATGTGTTTACTTTTTACTTTTTTTACGCTTTGGAAAAA
This sequence comes from Rhyzopertha dominica, assembly GCA_025024175.1. Lineage (NCBI taxonomy): Eukaryota > Metazoa > Arthropoda > Insecta > Coleoptera > Bostrichidae > Rhyzopertha > Rhyzopertha dominica. Next base: position 20,624,406 of record QCXZ01000003.1, read on the forward strand.
TAAAAATGCTTTGCTGTTGAATTCCTGAACAGTATAATAATATTATTGAAACTGATGCAATTAAAATTACAAAATTCTATGACGATTTTTATTGGTACAGTAAATTAAATGATGATGAACTTGAACACAAGTCAGAAAGCGACTGAATCCTACAATGATGGCAGGTAACTCATAACATTTGTAATCACTACCTTACACATCCTTAATGCAAAAACAAAAAAAAGATCAGTTGCAGCAAAACTTGATGATTGCATTAAGTTCATCCAAAGAATTTTAAAATACTGCTTATCTAAAAATTAAAACATTTAACTTGTTGTTGAGTATGTTAGTACAAGCATTAGAATTTTTCAATTTGAAAACCTTTATAATAGGGGTATCATGGGGATAATACTTATTAGTACTTCACTAGGGCCTACACAATAACTTCAAAGATTCAATGTGGCTTGGGAACATTTTTTACTATCTTATCCACCTAAACCCTTTAGGTTTTATTAACACAACAAACCAGTTTTAGGAACTTGGAATATTTAATTAAAAAATTTGACAAATTAAGGATAATGAAGTGCATGGTTTTCTAAAAATATGTCTAGCAAGATAAATATATTCGAATTTACTAATTACATAGTTGTTTCACATTTATTCAAATCAGTATTCACATATAAATACGCTTTATATCAGGTTTAGCTAAAGTGGACACCGTGAGCTACTGGTAGCACGCTCAATCATTTTGGGTAGTTCGCCAACTCCAGTATAATATCAAGGAAATAAATATCCCAGAATTAGTAAGAAGTGAATTCATGCTGCTAGAGGATCTCAATTGTTACAGAATAAAATTGTTTTTGTTTAACCTAAACATACAGACTTCAAAATGATATATACAATTTGGAATAATATTTTCAGGGTAGAAGAACACATTACTTTTAGGTGAGAAATTCAGGAAACCCTTGAAGCACTTCTCTGATACTGTTCTTCTTTATCTGACACAACATCCTAATAAAAATGAAATTTGCATAGATAAAAATAAAAATGGTCATCCTAAAAACCTTAAAAAATGGTGGTATTACATTCTTAAAAAAAAGATCTAGCCTTTTATTGATATACTATGAAAAAATGTTTTTTTTATAGGTTAATGTCCATGATCGCCCATTATGTTTAGAAAGAACTTGTCCATGGGCATGATAAATTTAATGTTATCATTAATTCAGGTCTTTTTTGAAAAACACCAAGTGTGTCCATTCATTTTAGTGTTTACGACCAGATAATTTTAGCAACTTAATTTATAATAGCATTTAATACAAATTGAAGTTCTGTTAACATTGACCAGAGGAGTCTAAACTTTTCTTTCTGTGGAACACTTTAGCTTTCAAGATCTTTGTAAGGGTAATACTTAGCTCATCCATCGGTATAAATATATTGCAGAGCGTGAGATTTTTAAATATCACGGAACACTTAATTATGGTTGACAAAAAAGTGCCTTACGGAATACAGTTTCGGAACCTATAACAAAATTTTCAAATCTTTAATCTTTTTTTCATTTTTCAGAAGCACAAACCACAGTGCATAAATAATGATAAAAGCCTTCTTTGTGTAGTTTTATCTAAAAGTCTCCTTAAGTAGCAAAAGGTTTTACCAACAGTGATATATACTAAATTAACAACATTTAGTAAAATGAGTAACCATTAAATTAACACTCTATTTCTTTGGAATTTCAAAAGATATTTGTAGCCATCCAATCAAATTTTATACAAAAATTCGCCTTTGGTGATCAAAAGTTTTGCTACCTCTGCTTTATATACTATCTAAGTTCTCTTAGTAAAAACTGAGCGGCAACGCAATCTATAAGCAAAAAAATAATTAAATTATGACAAAACCACTTAGCCACGGCTTTACAGTAAGCTTTAATAAAAGCAAAATGGTTCCATTTGTAGTTGGTTGCAGTGCAAACAGCATAGCATAGCTACTCATTTATAGATGTGCTGGATATTATTATATAAAATACATACTAAAAAAGTAATAGAATACAGAAACTACTTATTCCTACTAGATACCTACATTATGTCATGCAGTGTCTAGAATCCCAATAAATGAATATCTTTTTTCCTTAGTTACTTATGGTTACAGTTATGTAGAAATACCAGAATGATATATGCTGTAGAAAATCAAAATTTTGAATGACAATAATAATAACTGCTTTCCACAACAGCAAAAAGCCGTTCTACAGGGAAGGCTACACTTCTATTTTTCTGTTTCAGTAAAATAACAAAACAAATGAAATATAGGAAATTAAATAGTGATGATACATAATATGGTGATAAAAATGTCCCTTTAATCCTTGGACTATTAGACTTGAATACACTTCCAGTAAAGGCTCTTCAAAATTATCTCTATTATTCTTGAAAAATTGTTACACTATGTCAAAAAATACAATTAATTGCCCTTTGGCCCAAGACTTTTCTTAAATATTCCTAAGATAGTAATATAATAGTAATCAAAACAACTCTGTTGCTCTGGAAAATCCTGTCTAGTCTACAGAGTGCATAGATAATAACGTTTTGTAATCAAATCTTCAATATATACAGTAATTCCATGATGTACTTACATATATAAATCACAAAATGTGGAAACAAAGGTAATGTAGAGATACTTACACTTCTGAAGACGGTAACAGCTCAAAACAAGGTGTTTCTTCTGGGGTGCGTAACCACAAAGGACTTGTTAAAATCTGTTGCTTAATATGTAAACTTGCTTTATAACAGAAATTGCTGCAGAAATTCTAAAAAAAAAGAAAATTATATATATTTGCAGTATAATCTTGTATGTGAAAAATGACAAAATATGACCAACAGTAAAAACGAAACTGAAAACACAACCATACATACCTTACGTTCTGTAATATCATAAACCTTGTTCTGCTTAGTTGAAATGTGATACTGTTTTTTTGGCATTTCTGGAATACGTTTACCACAGAGACYATATCCACATAACTTGCTTAAAGCACGCTCTTCAACAACATCTTGGTAATATGATTGATTAATATATTTCAACTAAAAGTAGACAATAATAAAATTAGTATCATTAGTATAAATTATCTATTATATCTTAAAAGTACTTGCTCTTTATATTTTTTTCACAATAGTTTTATCCAGGGTAAGGTTTCCAGCCTCTCTTTGTACTTGAGTAATTTAAAATTTACTTTTCAGTTTTGTTTGATTTTTTGCAAAGGTGTTATGTAATAAAAAGCTGTTAATACTAGTTTATACAAAAAGAATGGCGACTTTTTTTTATCAATTCTAAAGGTGGCATCCCATGGATTGTGATTTTGCAAGCCTATAGTATTGTTTGCACTCATAGAATTTCTCCAACGTTTGACTTGCTAAATTAATGCTGGTCAAATAGATGTGATTCCAAAACATGTATTACATTTTAGTGTAGGTCTACAAGCAGGGACTTGCTTTTCTATGATTATCATCAAATGTACAATTGCGGCCGTTGAAAATGTCCCGGTCTCCACAGGTTAGGTTTGTCGAATATCACCTGAAAATTAGGCAACCACTATAACGTGCCTAAGCATGGAATTATTTTATCGCTCGAGCATGTCTAAGCTCCCAAAAGGTAAATTTGGACGGCTCGTGTTACCTGGGACCACTTTATTTACACCATGAACCTTAGCAATACATACAAATGAACATAACTTTATTTTTGGTAACTTCGTATCTTTCGGATTTGAGTTAATAGTGGAATGAACAGCATTTAATAAATGAGTATGTAATCAGTTTTGTGAAGGCCAGTACCTAATTATTTTAAGCTAACTATTATAAATAAATAAGCGGATTGTGATACATATTAAGTTGCAAACGAGAGATTATAAAAATAAAAAACGTGCAGATGACTAGTATAGTATACAGAATTTTTAGCCAAGTGTGATCATTTGGTGTGACAATAAAGAAAATTCAAATTCGTAAATTTGTTCTAAAGCAAAAAAAAGCACGACGATTTCTTTTTGTTTGATTAGTAAGAAATGTAAACTTTGTATTGGCAAAAAATAAGTAACATGATCGTGTCTGGCAACCGCATAATGATACAAATGCGAATTGTGATAAATTTTGAGTTGCAAACGAGATGTATTAAGACCTTCCAGATGACTGGTATAGTTACATATTTTTTAGACAAGTATGCTTATTCGATGTTTCAATACAGAAAATTCAAATTAGTAAATTCGTTGTAAAGTAAAATAATGAAAATGAAGATTTCTTTTTTAGGTTTGATTAGTAAAAAATGTAAACTTTGTATTGGTAAAAAGTAAGTAACATGATCGTATCTAACAACCGCATAATGATACAAATACGTTTGTTTAAAACTATATTTAGTGGTCTGGGCATTGCCGGTTTGCTAGTTATACATGATGAGAATGTTTACTCAGCTGCCCGAGCCTGACCAAAATTTACCTGTTTCCGAGCAAAGGTTATATGCAGATTGCACCCTTGCGTTTTAATCGGTAGTTCCCTACACCTTACCAAATTTCTTGGATTTCCTAATAAGCGTAATTTGTATCTTGATTTGTATTTTGAACGAAAATAGGTGTGAGCGGAAAAGTTAGTTGGCTAGTGACTTCTATACATGCATTGTATTGTTATATGGAATATTACATGTTGAATTTACAAGTATGTGCTTAGCAGTTACAAAAATAGGTGTGCACTGAGCGAGACCGATTCTTAAAAAAGGGTTGTCACTGTATGAACAAATGTAATATAAAATTTATCAATTTGCTTGTGTAAAATGTATTCGAAGTACGGTAAATAACGCTAAGAGGAAACAACTTAGTTAAACCTATATAACTAATAATACAGATTACGCAATTTTCATAAAACTGCATATAGGGCGGACTGATTACCCGTCGAAGTTTGCAAAAAAAATAAAATTGTATTTTACAGTAGATCGAAAAAAACTTGAGCGTAACATCACGAAAAATGACTTAATAGAAAAAATATTCATTTACTCCACACCTTATGATATGTAAATATACTTCTTTATATCGCACTTTTCTGAGTAAAATAACTTTCTAATAAAGTTGCCCTTGAAAAAAATACATATGAAAAATCGATCAATATTCATTTCCTAACATAAAGGAATTTTAGTGGGAAAAAAGAGCATCCTGACAATTGTAGGCAATGACAACGATACTATTAATTCACACCAATGGGTGGTTCATTTGTTTGTGTTTGCAAAGGAAAATTGATGGTGTAATAAGAAGGCAATCATAACCATTTACATCTCTTTGGGAATTTAATCTGAGCTCTATTTTTAATGTTTCCCTGTGTGTTAACATAAAAATATTTATCACTTGAATCTCACTGAAACGATGTTTCTTTACCTACACATCTTTTTCAGCAACCGTTTTTCAGGACGTGTCTTTCATTGCATAAGCAACTTATGAATCTATATCGTATCAATAATTACATCATACTTCTAAGATGAATATGAATCTAATCTTCTTATCTGATGGCTACCTTCAAATTACTTACATTTAAAAGCATGAAAGGTTGTATCGGATATAACCGTATAGTTGGATAATTTCGAGGATAATTTAGACATTGGAGTTTTAATAAATTTTCAAAACGCCATATTTTGTGTAAATGAATATTTTTTCTACTAAGTCATTCTTCGTAGTGTTAGGCTCAAGTTTTTTCGATCTACTGTAAAATACAATTTTATTTTTTTTTGCAAACTTCGACGGGTAATCAGTCCGCCCTATATGCAGTATTATGTAAATTGCGTAATCTCTACTATTAGTTATATTGGTTTAACTAAGTTGTTTCCTCTTAGTATTGTTTACCATATTTCCAACACATTTTACACAAGCAGATTGATTAATTTTATATTACATTTGTTTTTAGGAATCGGTCTTGCTCAGTGCACAAACTATTTTTGTAAATGCTAAGCACATACTTGTAAATTCAATTGGTAATATGCCGTATAACAATACAATGCATGTATAGAAGTCACTAAAACCCTTGCCTTGTCACTAGCCGACTAACTTTTCCGCTAACACCTATTTTCGTTTCAAAATAAATTCAAGAAACAAATTATGCTTATTAGGAAATCCACGAAATTTGGTAAGATGTAGGGAACTACCGATTAAAATCGCAAAGGTGCAATCTGCATATAACCCTTGTTCGGAAACAGGTAAATTTTGGTCAGGCTCGGCCAGCTGAGTAAACATTCTCATCGTGTATAACTAACAAAACGGCAATGCCCAGACCGCTAAATATAGTTTTAAACAAACGTATTTGTATCATTATGCGGTTGCTAGATACGATCATGTTACTTACTTTTTGCCAATACAAAGTTTACATTTTTACTAATCAAACCTAAAGAGAAATCGTCATTTTTATTATTTTACTTTACAACGAATTTACCAATTTGAATTTTCTGTATTGAAACATCGAATAAGCATACTTGTCTAAAAATTCTGTAACTATACCAGTCATCTGGAAGGTCTTAATACATCTTGTTTGCAACTCAAAATATATCATAATTCGCTAATTTATTTATAATAGTTAGCTTAAAATAATTAGGTACTGGCTTTCACAAAACTGATTACATACTTATTTATTAAATGATGTTCGATTCAAATTCATTTCACTATTAATTCAAATCTGATAGATACGAAGTTACCAAAAATAAAGTTATGTTCATTTGTATGTATTGCTAAGGTTCAAGGTGTAAATAAAGTGGCCCCACGTAACCCGAGCTGTCCAAATTTACCGTTTGGGAGCTTAGACATGCTCGAGCGATACAATAATCGCATGCTTAGGCACGTTATAGTGGTTGCCTAATTTTCAGGTGATATTCAACAAACCTAACCCGTGGAGACCGGGACATTTTCAACGGCCGCAATTGTACAGACAAGAAGCAGAGAAGTACAAGCTGTGCCAAAAACCACGAACTTGCTTGCTCATTCTCACGCTTCGTAGCTTGGAGAGCCTTGTTCATGATTCTCCGACCCTTGTGGTGTAGGATGCKAACTTAAAATTTGTACCACTATGGACCGGTTGCTGTTTTTCAAATACTTTACTATTCCAATACAAAAAAACTTCAGTATATTCACGGCGACATATCATCAGAGCTTCTGTCGACTTGATATGACACTTCTACAGCTGTCAGCTAGAAGCTGCTTATTTACACACGATAATGTTTAAAGGCGGGAATTAATGTGCTGTTTATTGTGGCTGTATATATTTGTAGAATAAGGTAATGAGTTGAGTAATCATTGTTATTGTTAAGCTGCCTTAAGTCAAATAATTTTACTGCATGGAAAAATATATGATTTGGATGATCTATTTGCGACCAAAACCAAAACGATTTATCAAGACAGTAGTGTGGTAAATATCTACCATATTGCTTGAAGGCTCCACAGCATTACTGAATTGTTATTTCTACTCCTAAAAGCATTCTTGCATTTTATGTCTACTTTCTATATCACATTTGTCTTCAATTATCGTCTAGAATGTCGTTTGAACCCATCCATTGGAACACTAGTTCCGTATCAAACTGTCCAGATGCAAAATGGCGCTGCCGTCGAAAAAACCCTTGCAAGTTTCCCATACCGGAATAGTAAAGTAGTTGATATTAGCTACTAACAACCCAGTAACCATTGCAATGTCCTATAATTTATCAATAATCTACCTCAGTTGAAGGCGTTACATTGTGGTTAGTTACATTGGTGATATTAAGCTAATATCGAGAATAAGCAGTCAACAATAAGGATGCAGCTTGATGATTACATCAATTGTGTTTAAAGGGGCTCACAAACCAAAATACTATTTGACAACATTTGTGATAAATGTAAGCATGTAGTAATGGTATATCATTTGTATCGCACAGAGGTACAAACCCAAATTTCTTCTAGTCTGTTTGTGCTAACACTGCATCCATTACTTTGCTTCCAAGGCATGTCAGACMGTAAAAAATTAACTTTCAGCAGCATTTAGTTCTCAAATGAACATCACAATTTCAACCAAATTTGTGATGGGCGGCAGATGTGAGAATTTCTAGTTGCTCTTAGTTATTAAAATGACCAGGAAGTTGAAAATTGTAGAAATTTGCTAACAAGGAGAATGTAGACCATAAACAAAAAACTCATATGATGAGGGTCCATAGTATATTGAAGCCGAATTATATTTTGTATACCAGCATATGCATCTCATGTATGAAGTCAACATTTTTGTACCAATTGTGCATTAAGTAGGAGTCATTGCTGAGGATAAAATGTAAAACCTGTTCGTGCTAATCACAAGTAATCAGTTTATTCAAATAAGCACATGTGATAAAAAATTGTATTGGAAAAAGTGAAAAATACGATATTTAGAAAATAATATTGTTATTATGTCATAATATAGTTTATCGAATGTACTGATATTATTGATATCTACCATTTAAACAAAAAGCATGTTAATCACAAAATATAAAATCTGAATACACTTAGCTACATATGTATTAATCTTTATTTCACATACTTGATTTTATACGTATTGTAATTATATGTCTTGCTTAATGCACTGTACTCCTAGCTGCTGAAGTGAAAGTTCAAATGTGCAGTAATTTGTTCATCATTTATGTTTTTGAACTTAAATAACATAAACATTTACTTTAAACACGAAAACCGTATATTGCTAGCCTTGCAAAAGAACAGCTAATCACAAGGGTGAATGCTTTCAGCGTCCATAATATAAGATAATATGTTTTCGGAAAGGTCGCTGTCACTTTAAAACACCATCATGTTGTTTAGTGGGAACTCATGGTATTAAAAGTTAAACTGCAACAACTGGAAACTGGAACTACCTTATACCATACCCTACCACAAACGATTTAGCTGTGCCTCCTTTCATGCTGCTTTTGCAAAATTTTTACAGTGAGATTTATGATCTGTACATGTTCTTTGCCGAATTCTGGAAATTAATAGAATATTAACTTTACAAGCAATTCTACTATATTTTTCGGCATTTCAAGCGGTTGTAGCCTTCCAAAATTAAAAGCTCATACAACAGACATTTAAGACGAAAATACTATTTATTTTAAATACCTAGTTCTTTATTTCCATATGTAGCTTGTTCTACAATATTTCAGCTCGAGTTATAGAGTTTTACTAAACTAAATAATGTTTCTGGTCCCTATATGTTACATGGAAACTAAAACAAGAAACAATTGCGTACATTAATCTATTTTTATGCAAGTATGTATTTGAAAATTAGTTACGCAGGTAAAAACAAAGTTGATAATTATTTACGAAATACCGAACTGTAATAGACCAACAGTCACATGAACTCAATATGCATAAAAAAGTTATGTACGATAAACATAAATTAACCCCAATGTTTGATTGCGCGTTTGAAAAGTTTTTTCTTATTTTATTGCCTTTAATGAATAAAAAAATAACAGGCGATTATTTTTCATAAGTTACTAATTAAACTCGAGATTGGTGATTGCAATAAACCTTCTGTATTTCGTTTTACCCGTTCAAACCTAGTAATTACTTATCCAAAAGTCATATTGGTATGATATAAATGTGATAGATAGGTACTATAATGCATATTCAGCTAAAAAGTCATAGTTTAAAAACACCAGTTTAACATACGAGTATGCGATATAGAGTTAAAAACTCGAATAGTATATTGTACAATCACGGTATACAATATCTTATATTTTATTATGGTAATTATTTAATATAGCATCCAATCACCTATCGCCCTCAATTTGTGCATACACTTAGAAAGTGGCCTCCTGAACACTAATATGATACCGTTCTTTGCGGTTGACCTAGTTTTAGAAAAATTAATGCTTCAATTTCGAACTACTTTACGACACGGAGCGTTATCCCTTATGCCGTGCAATGTTGCATGCTCCCTAATGTCTGGTCGTCTTACGCAAGTGCATTTTGAAGCAGATTTGGGGGTTGTTTTATTACTGTGCGATTTTTGAGTCGTTCAGGCCGTGTTTTTGCATGCGGGGTGACCGCATGAAACAGATTTCATATTCGTGTTCAGGAAGTCACTTTCTAGAGGTATGCAGAATTTGAGCTCTATAGGTAATGGGACGCTATAAGAAATAATTACTTTTATTATATTTATTAAGTGTGAATTTTTAACATTACGAGACTGCCGACGAAAGGGATTATCATAGCTCTAAACACTGGACTGGTAGGAACAAGTTTTTTTTTTCTAGTTTATGTCATCCTAATGGATAGGTTTTTGTGATGTATCTTGGACATGCCCTATATAAATATGTGCATKTTCCTGTATGTTATTTAGGTTAACTAATGTTGCAGTCCTAGTTAGTGTATTGCTTATAGAAACCAGCCTTAGGTCATTTATAGATTAACCTTACATTCTTATTAGTGTTTAGTATTATATTATAGAGTTCCTTACACATGACAAAAAAGGCTCCTTCTTTAATTTGCCTTCAATAAGAAATTCCACTATGCGCATTGCTCTTGCTTCACTTTCTTTKTTCTTCTGTGCTGTTAGTACCCTTTGCGTACTGTAATAAATAATTATTTAAAACAATATTAATTAGGAATTACCGATTTAGCTACATACTTCGGTTGCTGTTTTTCCCCTTGATTAACATTTTTGGAAATTTTAATATAATCTTCCAGTGAATCTTGCATGATATAACTTGCTTGTATAGAGCAAATACTAAAATTGCTCTTTATTTACTTAAATCTTACTTATAATGTACTTTTTTTACAAGAATAAGATAATAACTAACGCAACATAGAACATAGAACCTCCCTGCAAAACACAAAAACACATAACCTAAAAATTAAAATGTTAGTTTAACTAACACTATCATCTTGACTACTATAAAGTCTAGTACGTATCTATGAGGCGCACAGAATGCCTACAATATTAGGGCTGAACTTACTTACGAGGGACAGAAATATATACCTAGACTATTTTCAAAAATAAATTTAATGTTAAAGTCAATTCAATTTCTATAAAACCATTCGCTAGTGTAACAGTATAAGTTTTTAAACATTTTTGGCTGCAAATTATTAGTTGTATCATTTATTATACATACAAGATACAAGTCATAAAAGCGTGACGGTAGGCAGAGCAAACTTGCATAATGTTAGAGTAAGGAAAACATTCATGATAGCTAAATACGCACTCCCTCTAAACATCTTAATTAATTTAATTAGTTTTAAATTACAGCAGTGACCGTTTGAAATTTTAGAAAGTATACCAACCATGTAAGCATGTAACACTGGTTTTATAGAAATGGGGGGCTGTGTAAAGCCAAGACATTCGTACTATTCGTAGCCAAGGCAAAAAGAAGGGATCCCTTCTCTTCGGTTTAAACCAAGAAACTTCTCTAATAACACTTCTGGTTTGTGCTACTGTTGTACTGTTGTAATCTTACAGCATGGACTAAATGGGCTAAACAAATACGGTTCTTTAGGGACCATTTCCGTGTACACGAGACTAAAAGCATATTCACCAATCCACAAAGAAGTAACAGGTTCTTTAACCATTCCTTGAGCATTTACCTTTACGCATCCCTACTAGCATTGTCAGTTGTCAGTTAATTTTTAAATAATTGAAGTTTGAAGCATTTGAAGTTTGATGGACGTGGATGCATGATACATGCTTGGTTGGTGTGTTTAGGTGTGGCTTGCGGGTAAATTAATAAGCAGGACTAAATTGTTAGTGTAATTAAAACTAAACAGAAATCGCGTTAAATTGATAACCAAAATGGCAGGAATATTGCCGGCTTGTGTTATAGACGTGGGAACAGGGTAATAACATATATATGCAAAATGCTAATGAGGTACTTCATGTTAGTGTTTTAGGTACACAAAGCTTGGGTTCGCAGCCAATAAAGAACCCCAATTTATAATTCCTTCCGCTATAGCTATAAAAGAATCAGCTAAAGTTGGTGACCAGTCTAGTCGTAGGTTGTACAAGGGTGTTGAAGATCTAGATTTTTTTATTGGAGATGAGGCTTTTGATGCTTCAGGATACGCAGTTAAGGTAAATCTAATATGTTTGTTATTAACATGGTTTGAAGATAAAATAAGCTACTTTAAAATGATTAAATGTCAGTAGTATAATTATTTCTTTCATACCAGAAATTCAGGTACTTATGTATTGACAAAAAATTATTTGTAATTGGGTATTTGCCATGTATTTATATTTTATTAAATTGCATATTAATAGGTAGCATCTAATCCACAAAACATCTGTGACAGCTTATAAATTCAAAAAAATGTATCGTAAGGTGTATTTTTAATATTAAAAATGTGAATATTTAAAGGGACCGCCAAAACGTGAACATATTGGCCGTGACGTCAGGTGTCTTGTAAATGACCGCTTGTTTACATCTGGAGTCAGCGCATCACGCGTGAGCCTCAGCCCGTCAATTTATCAGTTTGTTGTTTGAATTCATTTTGTGACAAACGAATTAAAATACGCCAAGAAAAAGTGAAATACTTATGATTATGCCTTCTGAAGGCATGTTCATTGTTATGGAATTTGTGTACAGCGATGAGCGGTTGAACGCGGCGGAGATGAGGAACGTAAAAGCAAAAGCAACAGCATAAGTGAACTTTTTATCAAATTAACGTAGCATTGATAATTTGATCACAGTGGATTGTTGGAAACACACTATTTGTAAACATAAAAATGTAAGAATCAAAAACGTACTCTAAACTTGACATTTATTTTAGAGGTCAGAATAAATATAAATTGCCATTTATTTTCTGGGCTCTTGCGGCAGTCGAATATATGGGTAACAACGTCGTTCTTTATTATAACATTTCCCTCTATCCACTTAAAACGCATATAATTTTTCATATCTTCTTCAAGCTATAACAAAATTGAAACTGAATGGTAAAGACTTATAACCCCAAAAAGACTAATAAAACTTACTGTAAGAATTAAGATGATCTTCACAACAGAAAAACAGGGCCTAGGGGCCTTAAACAACTTTTTCATACGTTGATAATCTCGAGGAAAGGTTACAAAAATTTTGTTAGCTGTACTGAGTGAAGTGAAGTACTGAGTTTCTGCAAAACATTCAAGCTTTCTCCGGTCATTTAAAAAAATATAGATTGTATCCTGAGGTTCTGCCAAATAATTTGCTAGATTTTGAGTCACATATTTTAGTTCTTTTTTGTTATCATTTTCTTTAAAGCTTGTATATAAGTGCTGTGGCTCCAAATTATCGCTTATAACGCTTGACGGCACAGGTTGCAATCTAGGTTTTTAAGTTTCTTTACCAAATAGCCTGAAACATAATATCAATAATAAATAAAATATCAAATAAACTGTTAATATTGCTAATAAATGTTGCTGTGTAAATGGCTTCACTTCTTACACCTGCAGTACAAGTTGAAATTGCCGTTTCAATCGCACTGGCCATCGTGTGACGTTTTTGCGGCAGTGAACACTTATTTCTTTTAGCACAGATAATCTTTTCCTACTAGAATTATTCTTAATATTTTCCAAAGTATTTGCTAAAAAAAGGGTACTGTACTGCAGGTGTAACAGGTATTGCAGATGTAACAGTTGTATTTTCACAAGAAGTCTCTAATTGAGGGTTTAATAAGATATTTTGTAAGATCTTATCTTTCGATTGGTTGTCTTGATCTTTATTACTTACTTTAAAAATACAAGGAACAGCAAATTTACTTACGCGGTTCTTTTTGGAATTACTAAAATGTTTCTCTTCAAAATGATCTTGACAAATATATTTTTTCTTTTTACAATTTAAGTCTATTTTGTGTCTCTTGTTGAAATTTATGGCATTAAGCCAAGCTTTTCCTTTTTCTAGTGGTTCAGAAGGTATAGCAAAAAAATGAATTTCTGATTGCTGACTGCAACCTGTTGTTTTAAACTTATTTGGACATGAAGACACAACACATGAGTTATGTGGCTTCGACGACTCCATACCGATAATTTAAACCACAGCTCTTAAATTAGCTACCTTATATCTAACTAGCAACAAGGTACCTTATGCACTAACTTACAAGCTAATGTATAAACTTCTCACTTATTATCTTGTAAATATACAAATAATATTTGGCATTGCACGTAATAATTGTTGAAACACCAGGCACATGTCTACGACGCACAGATATCTAAGTAGACTGGTGGTTTAGATGGTATTACTTATTTCTAAAAATAGAAATATCAGTTAGTTGCAAAATATAGTAAAATTTATATTTACTTACTGGTAAAAGTTACAGCATCAGATACTAATGTAATACAATAAATATGTGATGATCTTGGAATGGAATTGGTACATAATGATGGAGTTGGACTGTATACCTATTAAGAATAAACTGATTTGGTAAAAATGGAATCATTTAATCATACCTACTATAGTAGTATAATAGGTATATCGAATATCGAATATCAACTTAACACACACATAAACCAGATTTAGGTAGGTACTTGTAAATAAATGTAGTGTCGAATAATAGTATTATGATACTAAACATCATAATAAATGAAATTAATTAACCGAACTGCAGTAAATATTAAAAATATCTTACCAGTAAAAGCAAAAGTTATGTCTTACTTAGCATAGAAGTGATTGCTGCGCATATTCGCTTATTTCAGAGTTTATTTTATCATTTTGACAGCTAGCTGTCACTTTTAGTACTTAACGTGCACAAGTTTTTATGTTGGAGGGTGCTAGTATCAGTTGCCTATCGCACCCCATCCTTTAACTTGTCTCCTACTTAAATTGTCTTTTATAAAAACACTTGATACATTAACAATTCGAATGTCTCTACGCCATCTTATRATTTTACACAAACATATTTAACATGAACACATAAGCATAGAGAAGCTAAACAATATATATTTCCTACACTTTCAAAATAGTTAATGAGATACAGTAAAAATTAAGAATTTGCTTTTCGTATGGTTCTTCAATAGCTTTAACTTCGTGTCACATTAACTTCATTAATCTTTAAAGCATGACAGAGTTGATAAAACAAACCCACCTATTGTAAAGGGAGACTGATTATAGATTCTGTAGCAACTTAATACTCGAATTACCTGTGATGTCAATTTTAAAGTGTAAATTAGGGTTCCATAATAGATATTTTAGAGTTATAATGTAAATATGTGCACAGCAGTATTTCAAATACATACAATTTTGCAAAAATGTCATACGTTCAAAATAGAGGTGTGTGGTTTGTAGATGTACACAAACTTTGTATGTAAACTGACAGAATTTCTTTGTCCCATTTTGAAATCGTTAAAAATTGTTGTTGAGGGCGTGAGATACAATAACACAATGAATTTTTATGTTTCGAAACTATATTGTTTCTTCTTCAGTCCTTAAATTCTTTATAATTCATGAATGTTCATTTTTGTAAAAATTGGATGTGGGCACCTATGGGGAGATACCATCACGCTACGATGGTATCCAATGCTACTGAATTGAAATGATGCTGACTAATGACAGTGAGAGTTACATTTTATTTACTTTTCTGCATTGATAATGCTTTTTTCTTAAATAATCGATAGCAAAAGGCTCTTCGGATGATTTTTAAAAGAGGATAAGACTGCACTTTGCTAAATATATAATTGGGTCTAACCAAATAACTGATGGAGTGACACTGGGGTGTATAGTATAGCCGTGATGCAGAAACCGGCTGTTGGGTACTAGCAACCAATAGGAGCCAGGTCCTGAGGTTGTGAAACGATTCTTATATTTGCTCATCGATATGAAGAAAAAAAATATCGGGGCTAATATTTTTTGTGCTCTTTTGATTGCTTCAATAAAAAAGTCATAGGCAAACAATCCCTTAATAAAATACTGAAACAAAATTTTGCTGTCAGATGTAAACTGTTTGCAAGGTAACTAAGTGAAGAATAATTGTTGCACTGAATTTCGTGACAAGATTTTTTTATAACCCATTTTTTAAAAGAAAAATAATTATTCTTGCTATGTACAACTGTTACAGATCGATCTCTTTGCAACTCACTCTATACATTGTTTGATTATTTGTAAAATTGTAAGTTAATGCATAACTATTACATACCTTTTTAATTTCAGTATCCTGTTCGTCATGGTTTAGTGGAAGACTGGGATTTAATGGAAAGGTTTTTGGAGCAATGCATATTTAAATATTTGCGAGCTGAACCTGAAGATCATTATTTTCTTTTAACTGAACCACCCCTGAATACCCCAGAAAATAGAGAATATACCGCTGAAATTATGTTTGAATCATTTAATGTACCAGGATTGTATATAGCAGTACAGGCAGTCCTTGCTTTAGCTGCAAGTTGGGCATCACGTGCAATAGAAGACAGGACACTGACAGGCATTGTGGTAGACAGCGGTGATGGTGTTACGCATGTTATTCCAGTCGTAAGTTGCATTGTCCTAGCTAAAGATCCAGTTACTCTTAATACTTTCACAAAACATACACATTTATGCATAAAGTGATCAAAGATATGAAATTATAGATAACTTATTCAGTGATATATTTACCAAAAAGTTGCTAAAAAGATAAAAATTTCTTGCTGTTGATTCAGAGTCCAGAGTCCATCAAATTTTACAACACATCTAGAAGTTTCCCCTACACTCTATAACTCACAATACAGTGTTCCCAGATCATGAACTATACTACATGTTCACAAGTGACACTTATAAGAAGTTATAGCAGCAACCGTTTGGTGTGACCATCAACCATATTTGTTAAATTTACAACTCTTTCATTCTGGCATATAACAAAAACTGTATAAGTAAAATTTATTTTTAAATTTTGTTTTAAAAAGGTAAAATGAGGTTTTACTTGAGACAAATTTCTATACTTGCTACTGTTTTCTAGTAAATTGTAGGAAGTTTACCATGTTTTAAATTTTGTTGTTTTTATCAACCAAGCTTAAGCAGAATCGAGATTAGATCTTATTTATTATGTCTGCGTTTAAAAATATGATATGAGGACAATGTATTGTGAGTTATAATGGCAGTTTATATGTACACATAATAATTAATAATGAGTAAAAAATATGATTAAATATTTTTAGTTTCTGACAAAAGTAATTAGGTGAAAAAAATTAAGAAGTAAAAAAGTCAGGATATGTTTCCTGTTTCTAGCAGTACTTTGTTATCAGTGGCTGTATTCGAGTTTATTTTTGTGAAGCGAAGAACTTATGGATTTAATGAATCACATCAAAATTCAGTAGCTGCAGCTCATTTTTATGCCCAAAGCATTCCCCAATAGACATCATCTGAACATGAATCTTTTGATGTGTGGTTCAATGGAGTAGGGAAACTGGCAGTTTGTCTGATGATTTATTTTCTTTTATTAAATTTGAAATCACACTGAATCTCATTGTATTTTTTTAATATTTTGATTTTGATTGCAATCGACAATATGATATCATAGCAAACCATTTGAAACAAAGCATTTGTTTGTTTTGATTGTTTGCTTGAATATCACCATTTCCTTAACATCATAAAATGATTGTGATGAATTTGATCTGTAATTGCAAATTTTTGTTGTTTTCTTTTCTTTTATTTATTGGATGGACCATCCACCATGTATATTATGATTACGTTGATTGTATTAATGAACTACAATTGTGTTATGCGATGTGTCCCTCACACAAGCTTGCTGTTTATAAGGAACACAAATTATTACATATTTTTGTACTTTTTTCTTTCTCTTTATTTAAGTTTATTGTATATGTACACATTTGTATTCAATAAACTTACCACAGAATTGCAGTTCAACTGAAAACGGACAACTAAATCAATTTGTTGTTACTATGTAACTGATTAACACTCAGAACTCACAGTATTTCATTAGTTCGAATGAGGTGATGAATTATTGTGCAAATCGACTAATTTTTATTCACTTGATGAAATGATACTTGATTCACAATTTGAAATTAACTGTAAACCATTAAATCGAATTGCAAAAGAGAGACTGTGCAAATGACTTTTGTTGGACAAGATTACAAATCAATGCAAAAGTAAAAACAAATGTAATTTTATCTTAATTTAGGCTGAAATGCGTTTTCCCATATTTTTCATTTCACCGGCAACATTCAATTGAGTTATTTGCATAAAAAATATTGTTTTCCTGTGAGCAAAATGAAAAAAACAAAAAATCACAATATGTTGTTGCTTTTGTCATTTATGATCACATATACATATATGTACATATACAAGTATTTAGGTTTTTCTGACTTTCTGTAAATCCCAAATTTTGAAATGATACCTACTTGGAGGTGCCTTCTGTTCGGATACCTTACCATATATAATCTGGTTGCCAATAAGCAATTTCTATTTGCTTCTACAAGTAAGAAAAAACTTATCTGAAAGTTCATCTTTATTGAAATTCACTTTTTGATATGTTGCACATGCATACATTTTTCCAAAACAAATTTGCTTGTTTTGTTTTTATAAACATTCAACATATCATTTTTCCAAAAGCTGCAAAACGCTTTTTCATTAACAACATTTATTCTTTTAAAACTAACTCATAATTTGGCAACTTTATGCATAGGATAATCCCATATTTTTAAAAACAAAATTTTATTATGCATCTACTGGTGAAGTAAAAAATCATTTAAAGATGGCATTTTTAACCTCATTTAGTAAACACCCTGTATAAGTAACACAACCAGCTATAAAACAGATATTAGTGTTTAATTAAGTAAAATTTGCATTTGCCAAATTTTGCATACAAAAAAATTATCTATTATTTTAAAAACGGTAACATTTAGCTATAGTAAACCTTATACTAACTTATTTCAAAATTCAACATAGAATCCAAAAATGCAATACTATACAGGTTGTTCCATTTAAAATAAGAAAGTCTACAGTGCTATTGTGTATACCTATGCATACATAATTTTATAATATAATACTTTTGGAGATATTGAAGAAATATGCACTAATTGAACACCCTCTATATATTCTACGATACACTTTATTTGACATACTTAACTTGCGTTTTGTGAGAGCTTTGGTTAAAAATGATAAACATTAAATTTAGTTTTAATAACTATTAAAATAAGGTATATAATGAATGTCTTTACAGGCAGAGGGGTATGTAATAGGCAGTTGTATCAAACACATTCCAATTGCTGGCCGTAATATTACCTATTTCATTCAATCTCTTCTGCGAGAACGGGAAATCGGTATTCCTCCAGAACAGTCTTTGGACACTGCCAAAGCAATTAAGGAAAGGTATTGTTACATATGTCCAGACATTGCAAAAGAATTTGCTAAATATGATGCCGATCCTGCCAAGTGGATGAAAAAATATGAGGGTATAAATTCTGTTACAAAACAGCCCTTCTCTGTCGACGTCGGCTATGAGAGATTTTTGGGTCCGGAAATATTTTTCCATCCGGAGTTTTCCAATCCAGATTTTACCATTCCACTTTCGGAGATTGTTGATGATGTCATTCAGAATTGTCCGATAGATGTCAGGAGACCGTTATACAATAATATTGTGCTGTCTGGTGGTTCAACTATGTTTAGGGATTTCGGACGACGATTACAAAGGGATATTAAGAGGACTGTTGATGCACGTTTAAAGTTGAGTGAAAGCTTAGGAGGTGGACGACTTAAGGTATGAGTTTGCAAACTGTCTATCTCATGTTTTTAAAATGATACACCACAGGTCGTGAATCAAATAGCTTTAAAGATTATGCTTGGACATTCAATAATGGGGTTTGTAACATTTTCTTTTTATAGTGGATATTACATCTGATTTTAGTTTTGGTTCTATATTTTTTTATTAAACTTGTCTCAGTTGGTTAAATATGTACAGTGGAGTCTCGTTTATTCGAGTCTCAGTTATCTGAGCCCAAGTTCAAATTAGATTTGTCCACATTATCCGAGCTATTGTTGGAATGAATCCCTGTTATCCGTGTTCACTACGCGGAATCACAGAATTCTGTTCGAGCTAGCACACTCGCAAACTCGCATATGCGATCAGTAGTCTTTCAAGGTAACCTGTATGTGTTTGCATCTCGCAGTCATGTCGTCTTACAATGGCAACGAAAGAAAGCGGTAAAAGAAAACGCGTTGTTGTGGCCCTTCAAGATAAGTTAAAAGCCATTCAAAGATCAGACAACGGTAAACTGATTAAAACGGTGGTGGTTTGTTCTTGAAGAGATGTCGAGATTTAGCCGCAAATAAAAGACGAAACACATTGAAACAATCAAGTTGATACCTATTTTTCATTGTTGTAGTACAAATGTAGTTATGCATTTAAGTTCTTAATAAATAGTTCTGTGCCGTTTACTACCTGAAAAGCAACTCTTACTACGTTAAAAAAATGTATTTAGGTAATCCACGTTATCCAAGTTTTTCTCTAACCGAGGTTACGACCACCCACGTTACCTTGGATAATTGAGACTCCACTGTATTTGTATTTCTTATATGTATCTAAAGTTTTTTATATTTTAAAATGTATAGGGTTTCATTGCGAACATTGCAATCACATATGAATAACAGATAGAATACATAAAAAGGTATCCGCAGTATTAAACAAGTTACATATGCTATTGCCCCTCTTGACAACAAAAGAGAATCTTTGTTTGCTTTAAGAACTTCCTTTTTGGACAGAATGTGTATTAATGTTCTTATTTTTATTCAGCCAAAGCCAATTGATGTCCAGGTGATTTCGCACCACATGCAGCGATATGCAGTTTGGTTTGGTGGAAGTATGTTAGCCTCAACGGTAAATATTTTCAAGCTCTGTAACTGTACAGTTTTCATAAATGCTGTCTATTTTTTAGCCTGAGTTTTACCAAGTGTGTCACACAAAAGCTGCATATGAGGAACATGGACCCAGTATTTGCAGACACAATCCAGTATTTGGAACAATGACATAACAACATTGATCATGTAATTTTTACCAATAAATTTTAGTGTGCTTCTAATTTTGCTTTTAAACATTTTCATTTTTGTACCATGTATAATGTAAAGTATGTTGTATAATTTATTGAATGAGTATTAAAGAAAATAAATGGCTACTTCCCATTGTTTAGTTAGAAATAACCTTTTAGACTCTGCTCAAACCGAAAATAGTATGTCATGTGGTCGGTGCGGTATTCGAACTTGTGACCAGGTGAGTCCATTTTGTTGTTTAAAGTGTAATCGCACCTCAGCTGTTTATTGTTGTTGTATTGGGATCATGAGGTGTATAAAGGTTTTTTTTGTAATGTGCTATACCACATATGTGTATATCACATCTCACATGATGCACACAAGATTTTATTGAGAACTTAGGCTTTGAAATACAGATATCGATGTACTTTAGTTGAACCAGGAAGCAAACTCTTTGAAATTGATTTGAAACCACTCAAATTACCATKAAAACACTATACTTTCGTTGCTAATTAGAAAACCGAACCAGAAACTGCAGTGAGCTACCAATGTATATTTTACTGACATAAAAATAGAAAGATAAAGGCGTCCATTTCATTGCCTTTCGTTGCTGCAAAAATTTTCTTATTAAGAAGTCAAGTATATATTTTATGATGAGTTCCAGCTGCTCTAAATGATCGAAACTTTTACATCGGAGACCACGTGACCTAATGGGTGCCACTACCGTGCGTTCAAATCGATCGGTATTCTCTAGTTCGGTAATTATTTATTTCTGAGATAACAGCTACTAATATAAAGCGAAAAAAGGTTGTTTTTTTAAACTGAACCATGTAGATTATATTTTTAACCCTTTTGGAAAATTGGAAAACAGCAAGTTGTATATGGGTAGTTGTTTGTGATTAGTGATTTTACATGTTTTTTTTCCAATATTTTGTGTCATGTTTACCAACAAGTTATTTGGGATAAAAGGGATGATACTGTAGAGTCAAGCACGAGAGGTCATTGTCAACATCATGAAGTATATTAAGGAAGAAGCTGAAAACAGAAAGAAAAAGAATCCCCTGGCAAATTTAGGGCAAGGACATACACAAAAATCAAGACCGAAGCAGAAAATGTGAAAGCCGGTAAAACAGTGTCATTTACAGCATCCCGAAAGAACAGACCAAGTAGTAGGCCAAAGTGCAGTCTCAATGAACAGCAGATTGAAACAATTCGCTCAATTTTTCATATTTTTTTTATAATAMAAAAGCGACAAKRAGCACTAAAAGGCATTTACAAGAAGGTAATATAATAAGAAATTAGATTTAATGGCGGATAATCAACTCWGGCAACTATGTATAATGAAGAACATAGGKTTTTGATGAAGACAAAAGGATTATCCTTATGGAGCCATTTGAKGTTTAGAACGGATTAGGTATWTGTTACAGTTACAAGAGTATGTGAACGAAGGTCTTAAGGTTAAGGTTTTATTTGACTATGAAAATACAGACTTGCAGTTCATTGGGAGTAGAACATGACAATGTCCAAATTAAGTTAATTGTAGTATCGGATAACATCATCAGTGAGTGTTAACTGTTAATATAACTAAATTAGGTATCATAGGGTATTAGTTTGAGCTCACGTTCAATAAGATGTAGTTCAATTTCAGCATTTTTTGTTTACTAAAACGATCAGACTTTTATTGTTACTATTTCATATATGCTTACAAATTCTGAGATAAAATACTTATAAGCAGCCAAACTTTCGTACTTTATATTTTCATTTATTTCTCATAAAAGTTTGTAGGCAACATTCTCCATATCGCTCTCTCATAGGAAGTTTGTGGAATCATTAATTGAGTAGAGCGCATTATGGGCACTTCTCTAAAAATGTTCTTATTTGGCAAATTTTTTTATATCATAAAAGAAACCTTTCTGTATCCGCAAACTGCATCAGTGCTTTAAAATAAAACTGTCGGACTTTACAGTGGCCTTCTTTTGCTTTATAATAGTAAATGTACTTTGCAATAAATATTTTAAATGGTTATAACTAGAAATGTCACTTTTGCAAAAGTGCTCTTCTTGCACCTAACTAGGTACTCAGCTTAGATAAGATTTAATTCAAGTAGAAATCCAAACCGGTTTTGTAGTGTTCTACATTAGTGTTTATCTGCAATCTTTAAATACAAGGATTTAATCAAATACTTTACTATTCCAGTACCAGAAACTTTGGTAAGTTCACGGAGACTTTCATTAGTGCTCCTGTCAGCTTGTGTATTTATATGTGACAGATAGTTAGAAGAGGAAATGGATGTGTTGTTTCTTACGGTTGTATATATGTAGAAGAAGGTAATGCAGTTGAGTAGTCATTGTTATTGTTAAGCTGACTTAAGTCTGATAAGTTTACTGTATGAAACAAAAACGTGATTTAGATGATCTAATAGGGTCCAGACCAAAACGCTTTATCAAAGTAACAGCATGGTAAATATCTTCAAGGCCCCGCAGTATTATTGAATTGTTATTTATACAGCTAATGCTCTTCTCACATTTTATGCCAACTTTCTTGATTATATTTGTCTTAAATTATATTCTAGAATACTATTTGAAGCCATCCATTATTGGAACGGAAGACTAGTTCCATGACCAACTGTCCAGTTGGCGCTGTCGCCGAAAAAGTCCTCTTAAATAAACAAAGTTGTATTGTAATTTATTTGATTTAATATTAAAATCTTATGAGAATTTTATGATCAAATTCTGGCAAGTAGTCTTATACGATTGTCGTATTAAAGTTTCCAAGTCTTCAGTTAACAATTGGAGAAAACAGAGGCTAAGACAGAGGTTAGATTTTACGTTCGGTGCATCTTTTCCATTGTTCAGCATGGTGCAGTTTAAAAGTGCCTGTATGAGAACTAAAGGTGTACCACGACCTGAGAAGCTAAAAATTGTCAATAAAAAGGAAATACTGTGATAACACACTGGAATAGCTTCACAAAAAATTTCAGTTAGGATAATGCATTAAACACAATTCCCCTATTGCAATGGGTAAAATGAATTAAGTTTGGCTTCAAACTGGCACCCCATGCACCCTACTCACCCAAC
The DNA here is from genome assembly GCA_025024175.1 of Rhyzopertha dominica. NCBI lineage: Eukaryota > Metazoa > Arthropoda > Insecta > Coleoptera > Bostrichidae > Rhyzopertha > Rhyzopertha dominica. The sequence goes on from QCXZ01000003.1 coordinate 20,648,360, forward strand.
TTTGCTCCGTCTGCTTTAACCTATCCTCCAATTGAACGAATCATCATATGAATCAAATTTTGAAATAATTGCAGCAGTAGAACGATATTGAAGCGTTATAAAGATCTGTTTATGGAGATGGGATAAAAAGTTTGGAACATTAGTGCACCATGCATTTAACCAGTAGGAGATTGTTTAAAAATTAAGAGTTTTGTTCTAAATTATTGTTTTTCTTATCATGCCCCAAATTAAGCAACCCACTGTTTATTGTATTGTAATGGTTGTCTGTTGTACCATTTAAATTAAGTCCATTAATCACCATAATATATACAGGGTGTTTCCTAACTGAAGGCGAAAATTGACACGTGTACATTTTTTAATTTCAATGGGAAAATGTAAACGTTTTTGCCTACCTTGTTTCTTTTTGGAAATAATTGGATTTAAAAACGTTTTCAGTATGAAGAAACATCATAGTAGTCTATGAAATATGTAAGACAATGAACGAAAATTATTTATTCCCTTCTTTTGGTTGTGTTAGTAAAATTTGATGAAACATGCAGTTCAACAAAGAAGAATATGCAGATATGATATTTGTATATGGATTCTGTAATGGTAATGCCCTAGCTGCATGTTGGGAGTATCAATTGTTTCCTCAGAGAAGGCGAAGGCAATCTTCTTGTTGAGTATTTTTTGACGCATTTCAAAGACTTCATGAGCTTGGTATTGGAAATTGTCATAGTGGAGGACTTTCGCCTGTTTACAAATATCCATAAAATTTGTCTGGAAAACTTATTCTTCACCCATATCATTATCAAAAAGTTCATCACCTTCAACCAGGTGATGCTGCACGACTTGAATTTTGTCAAAGGCTTCTTGAACGAAATCAACAAAACCCTAACTTCATTAGGTCAATACTGTGGACCGATGAATCTATGTTCACGACAGATGGCATTAACAATTTACATAATGAGCAAATCTGGTCATCAGAAAATGTGTACACAACTAGGGTACGAGCTTACCAACAAAGACTTTCAATTAACACATGGTGTGAGGTTTGTAGTGCACTACTACTACCAGTTCAAATCTTACCAGCTCACTTAAATGCTTATTCATACCTAGAATTTCTCGAAAATCAGATTGAAGATTTGCTGGATAACAAGTTCGCTCTTGCCTATGTAACAGGATGTGGTACCAGCACGATGGAGTACCACCTCATGTTGGGCGAAATGTATTCGGGTGGCTCAACGATACATTTAATGATAGGTGGATTGGTAGAAGAGGTCCAGTGCAGTGTGGGGATACATTAAATGATTGGTTTATGCGGGCCAACAAACAACTTCGAGCAGCTACAAGAGAGAATTGACAATGCTGCATAGCACAGATTTTAAGGTAGTTTATCATTCTCTTTTAGTGCGTTGTCAAGCTTGCATCAATGCTAACGGTGGCCTTTTTGAGAACTTGATATAGTAATGTTATTTTGGTTAAAACTGTTTTCTTTACTCTTTCTGCTACAAGTGTTTCTGTTTTTCGAAGAAGAAACGAGATACATAAAAAAGTTATTTAAAATTTTTGGCCTCCAGTTAGGAAACACCATGTATAGATATTTACAGATCTAATGATATGTGGATACCTTCTGAATATAAGTTAGTTGTGATAAAAGTCTACAGAAAATCAACACACAGACATATATTTGCATGCTACATTTCACCATCCTTTTACACATTCTTATATAGCCTTGTGAGACACATTTAGTTGAAAGTTCACAACAGCAAGATATTTTATCATCCTATATGTGCTTGCAAGAAATTATTATAATAAAAGAAATATTTGGTCAGTTATTAATATATGTAGGTAATTGTTTAAACCAAGTAAGTTTGTTCTCAATCACTACAAAGTTGTAGTAGTGTTTGCTTTACATACGAGCCCTGATACAAAGATGTTCGGACATCAACTGATTTTTCGTAAAAGCTTGAAAATTTCCATGAGGGAGTCAATATCATGTTTTTCTTTTATACGACGCTATAATATGTATTATTTTACATCATATTTACGACATTGTTTTGAAATAACATAATATTTATTTATAAAACTAAACTAATGTTGATAACAATACAATATTTATTGACATATAAATGTTCGGACAATACATGTCAATAGCCGGTTGCGTCTCCTTTTGCCTTAATAAGTGCTTTTATTCTGGCAGGTATAGTTTTTACAAACTTTTAGCAATCTTCTGCGGTAAAAGAATCCCATATATTTTACAATTTTACGCGCAAATTAGAAATGTTGCGTTGCGGATCATTTCTTAATTGCTGCTTCATCTTGTGCCATATAGTTTCAATTACATTTAGATCAGGACTGCTGGAGGGCCAGTCAAGGGCGGAAATGTTGTTGTCTTGCAGCCACTTTCTTGTGGTCTTGGCAGGAGGCGCCATCTTGTTGAAAAGTAAAATTTCCATCAGGTGATAACATTGGAATTGACACCAACAAATTAGTTTCAAGAATATTCTGATATTTTGCTGCGTTTACAGTTCCGTCTATGAAGTGCAGTTTTCCAACACCATTAGCAGACATGCTTCCCCATACCATAACACCTGATGGAAATTTCTCTTTCTTTTTAGGCAGTCTTTGTGGAAGGCTTCATTTTTGTTTCTTATAACACGTGATCGATGATCACCCATGCAAACATCAAATTTTGATTCATCACTGAAAATGATCCTCTTCCAATCTTCGATAGTCCACAATGCCCGTTCCTTTGCCCACGCTAATCGTCTCTTTTTTTGTTTTTCCGTGAGGAACGGCTTTTCTTTTGCCTTAAGCAATGAGAATGATGAATATGAAATTTTGCTTAAACATAACATATGTACCTTAGCAAAATGTAAACCAGAGTTATGAATCCAGCGACGACACGTTTCTCGTGAAACATTTCCCATTGCTTCTTCATTCCATTTTGTTGTTATTTCTCTTAATGTACTTCGACGATCAGTTTTACAAATCCGAACAAGACATCTTTGCGTTCTGGAAGTGACTTTACGTGGCCGGCCAGCACCATGTCTTGAAATTTGAATTGAACTCGTTTCTCTATACTTTTTCACACCGTGGACTTTGCGACATTTATTTGCTTAGCAATAATCGAAACGTTTTTCCTTGGTGAAACAGTTTTACAATTAATTCTCTGATTGCACGATTAGTTGCTTTACCGCGTGACATTTTGTAGTCAATTGATATATAATCGACTTAATTGTCAAATTAAAAGCCACATGGAAGCATATTCTCTTGCTTCCAAGGATTGATATTTATTTGTTTTACTAACGTGTCCGAACATTAATGTATCAGCAAATATTGTATTGTTAGTAACATTAGTTTAGTTTTATAAATCAATATTATTTTATTTCAAAACAATGTCGTAAATATGATGTAATACAATACATATTATGGTGTCCTATAAATGGAAAACATAATATTGAATCCCCTACAGAAATTTTCAAACTTTTACGAAAAATCAGTTGATGTCCGAACATTTTTGTGTTAGGGCTCGTACAAGGCCTTCCTAAAAATTAAGGGTACTTGGATAGCATAATTCTTTGTGACAATAATATAGATAACATTCTACTAAAGATATACGAGGGAGAATGCTTTCAGCATCCATAATATAAGATATTTTCTCGGAAAGATCACTTTCAAAATTTTGTTTGATCTTGCGTCAGACGAATTTTGAGGTTCTTCGCCTATGACAAAGATTACAGATGTAATCGAAACGTCAAACCAATAAAATTTTGTCAGTGTTTTAAAATGACAGCGATCTTACTGAGAAAATATCTTGAAAATTATTGATTTTGCAGCAAATGTTACATAGGTGAAACCAAAAGAACTTGTTTGAGAAACCACATTCTATGCGGTACATAATTTTGATAAAAGAAATTTTACACAGGGAAAAGTATTATAAATGTGTAATAAAACAATCTGTAGAAATCAGTATAAATTCTAACTTTAAAACATAATGGAAGCTATTAACTGGTTTATTGGAAGACAATGTTGTAGGTATCCTTTATCAGGTAGTTTGTGAATATTTTGTAAGTTTTTTTAATTGATCAGATTTGATTTTATGTCAGTGTCTTGATTTATTCAAGGCATTTTATAAGTTCACGGTATTTTTCTGAAAACAATAAAATTGTGTGTTAATGCTCTTTGTTTATATTACTTATTCTTACATTTATTTTATTTAAGTGTGCCAAAACATTCTTCATTGGCCATGGAACAATTTTCATCTTATTTTTTAGCTGTGCTTAACTACTGAACAGTGAGACAGTGAAAAATCCGAATGACAGTTATTTGGAGAATGCCTACTATGTGACCTCTAATGCTAGTTTTAATGCTTTATTAATAAGTAATAAAATAAATACCATTTCTTTTGCCGAGGTCTAATATGTTTACCAAAATTGTAATTTTCCTGGAAATGCCATAAATTGTTGCTGGTTGGAAATTTGATCATATGAATGCTTTGATTTTCATTTGCCTAATGTTTTTAGGATCTTGCCATAAAAACTAAATCTCGCAACCTACAAGGTACGACTTCCACTCTCTGTGTTGTCAGTTACTGTAGTGAGAATGTTCTTACTGTCTTGACTCATCAAGAAGTTGATTTAGTAAGACACACTGCTGCGTCTTTAGGATTCAACCATTCAGCATAGCAGTGGACTATTAAAAAATTTAGAGAGACTAGAGATATTGTGAGAAGGCKAGCATCAGGGTGTAAAAGGTCTGCTTCTGTATGGAGGAGAAACAATTGTTTTATGGTGCTGAGTTCTCTTAGAAATCGAAATCAGACAGACAGCTATTCTATTCAGCTGCGAAATCATCTACAAGAAGGCAGGTAAAAGCAAGTGAAAGAACAGTTAGAAGAAAGTTGGAGGATGCCAATCTACGCTCTCGAAGACCAGCAATTGCTCCTGAACTCTTCAGAGCATTCTGAAATGGTTGCTTGAGCTTTACTCGTGAAACAAATTATGGTTATGAATAACGGAATGCAGTGTTGCTTAGGGATGAGTTACAAATTTGAAACACCTGATGGACGGGAGAGACTGTATAAAGGGTAGGGATAGCATTACCAACTAGAACGTTTTGCTCCATGAATACAATTTGGTGGTTGCTCCATAATGGTGTGGGCAAGATTCTGCTTCTAAGCTTGCGCAGAATTAGTTGTTCAGGGAAGGTTACTGGCATCTGAGAACCATACATCGTTCAGCACCTTTTCTCCAAGACTTTTAAATTAATACAGTATAACGTATAATCATGTTTTTGTGGTTGCTGGCATTCAGATAATGAAGGGCCCGGCAAGAAGTTCAGATCTCAATCCGATTAAGCACTTATGGGATGAGCTAAAAAGGTGGATACGATTTTGAGGTGTATTCCTTCAGATATTACTCTTTTATAGATGCCTGGAAAAAAATCTTTCAAAAAGATTCAGAACCTTATTGGCCACATGCCAGCTTGCTTAGAAGCAGTATCAGCAGCTCAAGGAAGAAATAACTGTTATTGAAGCAACTCTTTTCCTTGGAGTTACGACTTATTGAAAAATGTCGTTACGACACACAATCTGCAAGTCTGCTTTTGTGCTAGTGAAGTTGTAATCACTTTTGTTATTTGCCTACAAATGATTTACCATCTGTAATATTGTAATATAGGTGCATTATAAAAACTACAGGGTAAGTTGTAAATTATGTTACTTTATTTGTATAGTTTTACATAAAGGACTAAAAAACATGTATTTTGACACAGAAGGATCTTAAAACAGAGTATCTTCTATTTTGAAAAATTGTTTTTTTTTTCAATCATTAACTCACCCATCCCAGCATAAAATTTTAAGTGTATGTCATTATAATCATCCAATAGATCCATATACAAAAAAAATTGTTATAAATAACACTTGACAGAATTGGGTATTTGCCATGTATTTATATTTTATTAAATTGCATATTAATAGGTAGCMTCTAATARACAAAACAGTTGTGAAAGCTTATAAAATCGAAAAAATGGATAGTAAGATGTWWTTTGAATGTTAWTATTTAAAGTGACCTCCAAAACACGACCGTATTCGCCGTGACGTCATGTGTCTTGTAAATGGCCGCTTGTTTACATCTGAGGTCTGCGCGTCACGCGTTAGCGTCAGTCCGTCAATCCACCAGTTTGTTGTTTGAGTTAATTTTGTGACAAGCGAATTACAATACACCAGGAAAAAGTGAAGTACTTATGAAGGCTTCGTTAGGGTGTCTTCAAATAATCTCCCGACTGCAGACATGTTCATGGTTATGGAATTTGTGAAGACGTAAAAGCAACAGCATAAGTGAACTTTTTGTCAAATTAACGTAGCATTGAAAATTTGATCACTATGGGTTGTTGGAAACAGTATTTGTAAACATAAAAAAGAGAATCAATAATGTACCCTAAAATTGACATATATTTTAGAGGTCAGAATAAATATGAATTGCCATTTATTTTTATGGGGTACAACATCTTTCTTCATTATAACATTTCCCCCTATCAACTTAAAACGCACATAATTTTCCATATCCTTTTCCAGCTATAATAAAATGGAAACTGAATGATAAACACCTATAACCTCAAAGAGAATAATAAAACTCACAAAGTTTGCGATTTCATCATATCATGCCTAGCGACCTTAAACAACTTTTTTTTTTATGTTGATAATCTCAAGGAGCGGTTACAAAAATTTTGTTAACGGTACTGACTGATGTACTCTTAGAGCCAGGTACACAACAACACTTGTTTTGTTTTCCATACACAATAGATGCTTGTAAAACTACACAAATCACTTTTTAGTGGGACCTCTTACACCGTTCTTTCAATAAACATCACACAAAAGCTTTTCCAGTAGAAGAATGATACTACACCATTAAATAGCACACTCCTTGGTAATGTTTACGAGACACTTGACGTCACGAGATGAATAACCTTGGATAGAATTTCGAATTTCAAACATGAAATTCTCTACTACATATTTTTTGTTTTTTTTTAACATGGTGTACAGCATAAATGCACTTCAAGATTCATTATACATAATTTTCAAAAAAAGTGATACTACCCAATTAAAATTCTTTAGTTAAGTTACCACCATTCCGCCATGCATCCCAGAAAAATAATGGGCCAATGCTGCAGCACTTTAGTTTCATACAAACCTGCTTAACAATCATTTCTTGCATCTGAAGTTACTAAATGCCTTAATGAACATGGTTACATAAAATACAGACAGTTAAAGAATGAAAGTAACAATTTATTATCAAAATATATTTTTACAGTACTCGGCAATAATGTATAACAGGCAATGATTGTTTGAGCAGTTGTGCTATCTAGGGTCATCTTCTAACATATCTAACCGTAAAGAACTTATCCTTTCTACTGTAGCATGCAGATCTTCAGTGAAAGGCGATTCCCTACCACTCGTTGGACTTTGGGGAGTAATGGATGGAGTTACAGGATTATCTCCTGTTTGACCCACAGGGCAAACTGGACGTTCATTATTTGCTGTGTCCGATAATTCACTACTTAAAAATCTTTCTGCATCGGTTCGCAAGCCAGCTATACCTAGAAAAGAGGAAACTTCACAACACACAATAAGTACATGCTTACTTCTAACTGCAAAAAATGTTTCTGTATGTATATCTTTTGCATATTATACTGTAAGCGTTGGTATTTTACGAGGTATTTTATAAAGTCAATACATACAAGGTCCAGTAATCAATTCCAACTAGTGGAGTGAGAAAATTTAATGTAAGGTAAGGTTTTTAGCTGCATGAACAAAGAGTATCTTTTTTGTTTACAAGGCCCAAAGATTAAAAAAATACATAATTTTTAAAAACATAATTAAACGTTTTTAAGTTAGATAAAATGTAGGGGTTGGCCCCCCAAAACATTTATTAAAAAATGTGCACATCATTTTAATGGCTTCCATTTCAAATAATAATCGCCAAAATTTCATGAAAGTCTATCAACCGGTCTAAGAGATATTTTTGAAAAACTGTTTCCCTTCCCCATGTTGCCCACACAATGCGGGCTACCCTGTATAATTATAATACTACTATGAACACTCACTTACGTTGGTATTCCATAAGGGATAATTAAATAACTGTCTTAATAAAGTTTACTACAAAAATATACTGTTTTATTTTTACCTTTCTTTGGAATTGAAGCCAAATCTCGTTTAATTCTACGCCTTCTTGACGGATCATTTCTTCGAAGTTGAAGCATGTTATCTAAATCCACTACATACAAAAAACCAGCAATTAGTAGCTCACAAATCCTTTCTCCAGATTTGTAGCATGCCTCGAGTTCTTTGCTAGTACGTTCATCATATTGCCACCAACCTAATAAAGAAAACAGATATCACAGATATATTAGCACAAGTAACTGTTACCTGGTCATGTCACCCCATTTAACTAATTCAATTTCAAAGATAAAAACATGTGACACAACAGATAAATAAATTATATTTTATAAGAGGTGTTAGGAGTTTATAAGTTTTGATTTTCATGTATCAACAAACATTATTTTATAAGACCGCAGGACTAACTAGTGTCATTAGCGAAATTTAGAAACCAATCAAATCAATTTTTATATTAAGTAATAATTCGGACGATATGTCCATTTTTGACAGCAACAATTATTATCTCTATGCATTAAGTTAATGCAATGAGATTAATCGAATCACAAAAACACATAACTATTGTGTAAATATGTCAAAAGTGTGTTCACACTTTATATTCAGTTAGGTATATAGGTAGTTTGGTTGAAATTAATATTTAATAACATCTAGTTGGGTACAAGCACAAGTAAATTGTAATTGTATAATAAAGTCCATATGTATGTGTTGTTGATGAACATGACGAATGGGAAAGATAAAAATAATGATAAAATGTACTAATTTTGCAGAATACTTCTGGCTACACACCTTTATTTACAGTTCTTTTTCCATTAAAAATAATAACTTTTATCTGATTTACCCTGCCTTTCTCTCTGCTTGTAAGATCCTTCTACAAATTTTGAAATGCATTTTACTGTTACTTTTGCTCATCAAAAATGATTACTGGTAAATGTTTCATGCAAATATGCCATTAACTCACAAATAGCAACAGAGGGGCAAATAACAAATAAAAACAACTTCTTGTAAAAGCAGGCAACAACACACCATTACCTTACTTTTAACTTTTTTTAAACCATGGATACGATTACAATAATGAATTCAATAAAATATGGGGAATGTCGTTTTATATGAAGAAAATTAGTTCTATCAAATGAAATAATATTAGGCTTATAAAATCTTTATTTCTAAATCACTCTGCCTTATAAGTAAATCTTCATATTTTTTGATATGATGCAAATGATTTTTTTAAATGCATTCTGATTTGTGCAAGAGGGTGAATCTATTTGGCGGGCTTGCACACAGAATTAAGTTTTTTCAATGCAATTTCGACTAACTGCAAATTATTTTTTAAATTTAAACCCAATGAACACAGAGCAGCTGTAAAGGTAAGTCGATCCTTGCTTTAAAATACTCAGTGTGGGTTGCTGTGAACGATTCCTCTATGTCACCCTTATTAGATACAACAGCTACGTTCTCCTTATAGTTCTAAGTAGAGTGGGTCCTGTCCAGCTTGATAAATTTAAAATGAGAATGTAGTTCTTGCGCTTATTGGGCATAAACCTTAATGCAGAAAACACCTTAAAAATGAACATATTTAAGAATCATTAACTTTGACTTTAGCTATATTTATAGTCCAAAGTATCTCTAAGGCAATTCTTTCTGTGCCACACTGTCTACAAAGTTGCAATCCAAGTTGGGACCGATTTAGACAGCATCTTGCATACTGATACTATATATGTAGACTCGCAATTATGAGCAAATTACAAATGAGGTCTCACCATTATGTCCTTCATAAAACCATTGGAATCCATCTTCCAAACCTTCATTATGTTCAACAGTTGGTGCATGCAATAATTTGGGTTGATCTGTAAAGTCCTCAGGAATTTCCTGTCTGCACATTGCACACCTTTTACTTTGGTTAGCAATTCCCTTTATGCACAAAAAACAAAACACATGTCCACATGGTAATTGAGCTGGGTGCACACAGGTTTGGAGACAAACCGCACATTCTATATTGTCACCTAGAAATTTTTGCTATGTAATATGGACTACAAGAAATACGATCATGAAAAGTAATACCTTTTTCTGATAAAGTCGAAGGTCTTTTAGTTGAATTCTCTTCTGTCTGTAGTGCTTCTGCCATTTTGCACTAATTTAACAAATCAGTCGACTCTATCTACTCTTTATTTATTTACATCTGAAAAACACCAAACAGTTAAATGTAGATAGATGCTAAAGATGTTAACTACTTACTTACCCCATAACGCATAAGTAGGTGTATTCAAATATTCTTTAATTAACATAGTATACAATTAATATAGTAACAATTGAATACAAAACAATGAGCGCAAACAACAAAAAATGAATAAATGACAATAAACACTAAACCTCTGACCAGAGAAAACTGACTAAACTTATTTATGTTCTGTGCACTAAACTGCTAAATTGATTGTCAGCCTCAGGCCTCAGCCTCAGCTTGTCGTCGTAGCACGTCGTAGCCTGTTTGGCTGTTTGCTCGACGCTCTCCCCACGGAATTATATTGCTCTCCCGCTCAGTTGACAGCCGACAGCGTAAAAGCTGAAAGGTGACAGAAACAGTACTACAGCCATAGCATCATAGATAAAAGATGCTACAGCTACAGCACAGTCGGATCATAGATAAAGACAATACCCTTGTCTATGAGTCAGATTATGGATGATGGTAGTAGTAGTAGAAGTAGTAGTAGTAGTAATAGAATAACGCATAAAAGATTAAGGACCCTTAACAGTTAATAATAATTAACAGAACCCTTATTTGAGCAAGGGCAAAATAAGGCTTTATATGTGATGAATCGTGGACATCCGAAACGTGCAATCCAGTTTACATAGAAGGTTTGAGCTATGGTTTCGGCAGATATGTCTGACATCGGTATAACTTCTGGCCATCGTGTGAATCGGTCAGCCATTGTGAGGCAATATCGAAAACCTTCACACAGTGGTAACGGGCCAACAATATCTAGGTGAACGTGCTCAAAACGTTCGTTGTTTAAGGGGAATGGTTGGGGAGTGCTCTTAGTGTGCCTCGATATCTTAGAACGTTGACAGGGTATGCAGCTACGTGCCCAGTCTGTGACGTCTTTGTCCAGGCCTGGCCAAATAAATCTTTTCTTTATCGCACGGCTTGTTGCTCGCCCACTGCAATGTGATAGATGATGGAACATGTTGAATATCCTTTGCCGCAGACTTTGCGGTACATATGGACGAACGTTTTCTGTTGATGTGTCGCAGACTAGTGGTGCGGAGGTCACGGATGGCGAAAACGTCTTCAACTTTAATGCAGATGTTCCGGAGGAGAGTAGTTCCTGTAAATGTTCATCCTTTTGCTGTTCCCGGGCCAGTTCTTCGGGGGTGACAACTGCAGGTAGTGACATGGCGTCCACTCGAGACAGGGTGTCTGCTACGATGTTGTCGTTTCCAGATATATGGGTTATTTTTGTGCAGAATTGGCCTATGAAGTCCAACTGACGTAGTTGCCTAGGTGATGCTTTGCTGGATTTCTGGGAAAATGCAAAAATTAGCGGTTTGTGGTCTGTACGCACCTCAAATTCGCGTCCTTCCACCATGTGCCGGAAAAACTTGATTGCCTCGTATATGGCACAAAGTTCCCGGTCGTAGGCACTGTAGCGAGACTGTGCAGGACTGAACTTCCTGGAGAAGAATCCTAGTGGCTGCCAGGAATTGCCACTGTACTGCTCTAGGACAGCTCCCATGGAATTGTCTGAGGCATCTGTCGTGAGACGCAGTGGGGCGTCATTGGCGGGGTGTGCCAGTAATGTAGCTGTTGCTAAGTCCTCTTTGCAACGATTGAATGCCTCTATGGCTGCAGGTGTCCACGGTATGGGTCTTTTGTCACGCTTTGGGCTGTCTTTCAGGTACTCGTGCAAAATGGCTTGTGTGCTGGCTGCATTTTTCATGTACCTCCTGTAAAAATTCAGCATTCCAAGGAAGCGCCTGAGTTCTTTCACCGTTTTTGGTTGTGGGAATTCTGTGATAGCCTCGACTTTGCCTGGCAGGGGTCGACTACCATTTGCAGATATGTGGTGTCCTAGATATTCTACTTCTGGAACTCCTAGAACGCACTTTGAGGGATTTATTTGTATGTGATAGTCTCTTAACCTACTGAAAACAGTTTTTAAATGTGATAAATGTTCTTCGGGGGACACTGAAGCTATTAATATATCGTCTATATACACGAAACAAAAGTCTAGATCACCAAGCACTGAATTTATGTGTCTTTGAAAAGTTTGCGCCGCGTTACGTAGACCGAAAGGCATTACGGTGAATTCAAAAAGGCCGAAAGGTGTTGTAATTGCCGTTTTTGGAATGTCTTCACTTGATACCGGTATCTGGTGATAGGCCCGAACTAAATCTAGGGTGGAAAAAATGTTTTTATCACTTAGCCTATAAGAAAAGTCTTGAATGTTCGGAACTGGATACCGATCGGGCACCGTGACACTATTTAAACGTCTATAGTCGCCACACGGTCGCCATTCACCCGCACTTTTCTTGCGTACCATGTGTAGTGGGCTGGCCCAAGGGCTGCTCGATGGACGGCACCATCCTTGGTCCATCATAAATTGAAATTCTTCTTTGGCTGCCTTTAGCTTGTCGGGGGGCAGTCTTCTAGGGGCCTCTGCAATCGGGGGGCCGGTGGTCACAATGTAGTGAGATGTAACTGCCATTTGAGACATCCCTTTGATATTGGGTCTAGTAATATCTACATATTGTGCTAACAGTTCATGGAACACAGTAGATTTCACCACAGTTAGTACACGAAGCTGTTGACATTCATGTACCTCCGCCACTGTTTGCAATTTTGTTTGCTTGTCAATAAGCTGTCGGTTCTTTAGATCAACTAGCAAATTGTGGTGACACAGAAAATCTGCCCCGATAATAGGTCGAGCGACATCAGCGAGTGTGAAAATCCATTGGAAGGGTCTGCGGAGCCCCAGGTCCAAACGCATAAGTTTATCTCCATATGTGCGTATCGCTGAGCCATTGGCTGCGAAAAGGCTGGTTTGAGTTATACAATGGTTTTGCTTACCTCCGAACCATTTGGGCACAACGGAAATATCTGCTCCTGTGTCTATTAGAAAGCGGGCGCCTGATGTCCTGTCAGTGATAAAGAGGCGATTCTGTTTTGCTGCTTGCCCGTCATGCACTGCCTCCTGTGCAGACGGTGCTCCTAGTTTTCCTGCGGATCTTTCGTGTAACTGCAGGGTGTCGTGCACCTGTTTGCTTTTTCACCAAAACGTCGATGATAAAAACAAACACTGCGATCATTCTGCATCGGTTGCTTGCTCCCATACTGGCTTCGGTTTTGGCTGCGTGATCGTTGTCGTCGGCGGCCTCTATCGGCTACGATGTCATCTACTTTTGCTGACAGCGCTGCTAATTGGGCTTGCAACCGATCCAATGTGGCGGTCAGGTCTGTCAACGGTGGCGCCTTGGTGTGGTGGATAGCAGAGATTGTTCCCGTCGACATCAACTGTACGTAATCAATTTCTGCCACCTTATCTGCGATGCTGGCCATTTTCTCCAACGCTACATCATCGCTGGCGGAAAGGACGATCTGGATGTGAGTGGGCAGCCGCTGCGTCCACAAAGTCCGGAGCACGTCTTCCGAAATCCTATTGTCCGCTATTGAATTTGCACAAAACACTAGGTATAACTGTTAGACAATGACAAAAGCAATATTCGATTATTACAAAATATTTATAATGATGCTGATGACATTACGAAACCACTAGAAGACCAGAAATGTATATGTATATATATATATATATATATATATATATATATATATATATATATATATATATATATATATATTATATTTTATATTCCATAACAATATTGATTATTCTTGGATATTGGAAAGAATTTGCTTACTGGTTATTGCTCAGTCGCCAGTATTCCGTATATCATCTTTATAATACCATTGCAGATCACTGTGACATTAATTATTACTCTTTAATATGCTATATACTATATTATGTAGTTGCTGGTATTTAATTTGGTCTGTTTTGTGCTCAGCAACATATTTATATTTTTATTTGTATTTTTTTATATTATTGGGAAATAAATATTATTACCTATGCATATTATATGGATTGTCTAGGGCAAAGATGTCTTTTTTCATAATTTTCAACTTCTGGAATCGTGCGGTATTTATAAAAAGCTTAAGCCTGTAAAAAACAAATTATATGTGGTTTATAATTAATTAATTAATTAATTAATTAGGATTTTTCTTTAATAATTCCATGTGAATTTTGCAGCTTGATAACCCTGGTATGCACCAAAAACCCTTACAGCATAAAGTGTGCCTTTCTTGTCACACCATAACTAGTACCACACTCCACACTAACAAAAACAGGAACCGAATGAAATTGCTGAAAAAATAGCGTTAATGACAGCAAAATGTCTATAGATTTATTATAAACCTACTTTTCATGAACACAGATATTTTAATGGGTTTACAGGCATAAGATATATTGTTTCATATTCTTCAATAACATTTTAGTAAACAACTTAGGTATATTACATTAAATCAGTAATTTTTGTTTTATAAAAACAGAAAGATATACAGTATACATTGTGATCACGTTACACTTTAGACTGGCCCGTCAGTTTGCAACAAATTTACATGATGCATTATCTGCTCGATTTAACCAAATACTTTACTATTAAAACAGTACAGTATTTGATTTAAGTATCTCATTTTGACTTCACTCTGTCACATTTGACAAAAACTATCATAAACTGTAAAATGATATTAAACTAGTTTTAGGTCATTATATTAACGCCAGAAAAAAATAGGTATGTTTAACTGCTAGCCACTGGACAGTGCAGGAGTAAGTAATGTTTCCTGTATTCGTGTATTATAATATAAACAATACAAATTTTCATAATCTTAGATCCGCATATTAAACACAATAAACTTTTCATTATTTTTATTTGATTTTACTACATTTATCTACAAATACTTTTTATGCATGTTAAGTACGTACCTATTTCAACTTGGAATAATTTAATATTAATTTAAKAAATGAAACAAACAAGTCCTAGAAAAATGGAGAATAATTAAGCACTGAAAATAAACATACATGGTAAATAAGCAACATAAATGTTCCGTACTAATGACTTGTCTGTGATCCTACTTCCAAATTTCTTTCGGTAAAGCCAAATGCCAGCATTTCAATCGCTACACACCTTATACATGAAAGGCAATTTAAATCACCTGCTAAACAGGGATCTCACGCCTTTAAATAAATAACCTCTTATCTTAATAATAAGGTTAAAAATGTAATATAAACAAATTCCTTTCCCACAACACACCGCACTGTATATATACTTATGTTTGAACCTTTTTACCGATTTAATTTAGTTATACCTACTTGTCCACCGAAGAATATTTGCCGAACATAAAAGTGTTGGGGTAGGATCACAGACAACTGTTTTACTTATTGTTAGTATTTAATCACTTCCAAAAACTTAAATATACATCATAAATGTTCCATATCTAGGAAGCAGTGCTGTAAGAGTTTTTTCATCAAATGCGCTATAATTTAGGTACTTAAAAACAATTATAAACCGTAGCTGTAAATAATAGTCACTTTGGCACAATTCTGTTTTGTAGCTTTCAATAACGCCATTTATCTGCTAATTTCATGGTAACATGATTATATAACCTCCAATCATATCGTTAGTTCCATTTTACGGTAATATAATTTCTTCTCATATGCAAAACGTAGCGCTTGTTACAATTAGTGTACGCACTATTGATTAATTTATTTATCCATGACCACCGTACTAGGAAGGATCAATAAATCTGTTTTTTGCAGATTAGAGACCTTTTAATACACTAGTGGGTTAATATTCATAATGCTACGCTTTGATTTTATAGCATTATATTTATAATTATTATTAATATTAAGAATAACATTTATTTCAAGAAAGATCCTGTAATTTTGACCAGAATTATTCAAATTCACTCGATAAAGAGTTTTTGAAGGAGTGGAAGGGCCTACAACTTCAACATTAGGTAGGATCTTGTTTTTTTCAGAAACTGGCATCTTGCCGGATACTGATTCTTCAATATAACTTTCCTCTATTGTAGTCGATTTCCAACCACCGTGACGCTTGACAGTGGTAATATTGGCCCTAGCATTGGCTAATAATGTTGTCGAAGAACGCCTCATTCCTTGTCCAGTATAATTTTCTGGACCAGGGAGCCCAAGAAATGAAGCCACTTTTAAAAATGTTTCGAAATCGTATTGAAGCCTATAAATGTACCGGCAGTTTTAGGTAGCAAATTGATGTATTTTCGACACATTTCTACAGCAGTGACTAATAAAGCTTCTTTTAAGATCATTAAACTTCTTGTAATGTTTGTTTTCATATACAGAAACAGTAAGTGCAAGTGCAAGTGCTTTTGTGTTGGACATGACTTAATTCATTGCATGGATAAGAACCTGCAACTCCCATGATACTCGAGACCTGTAAAGCGTTCAAAATAAAAGCTAGATGTATAAATTGAAATAATGTATTTCACACCTACAACTTGTAAATATTCCACCTGCGGTACTTTTTAAAAAATTATTCGATTTGGTTTCTTTCCAGTATATTTTCACCTCAAAATTACCGGTATTTGGTTAAACTAATACCATAAGAGAATGTTTTTTTCACTTAATACGCCATACTACATATGCTTGCAGGACKCAGCTTCGTCATTAGAGCTTATGGTATGCTAGGGCGACCGTCTAATAACGTATTTGGTTAAAATAATACCATAAGAGTTTATTCTTTCCACTTAATACGGCATACTATATACGCTTGCTGGACCCAGCCTCGCCATTAAAATTTTGTTTGAACTTGTGTCAGGCAAATTTTGAGGTTCTTCGTCTTTGACAAAGATTACAGATGTAATCGAAACGTCAGACTATTAACTTTTCGTCAGTGTTTTTAAGAGACAGCGATCTATCCGACAAAATATTATCTTACCATAAGAGTTTATTCTTTCCACTTAATACGGTATACTGTATATGCTTGATAGACCCAGCTTCGTCATTACAGCTTATCGTATGTAATGGGACCATCTAATAACGTATTTGGTTAAATTAATACCATTAGAGTTTATTCTTTCCACTTAATACGGCATACTATATATGCTTGCTAGACCCAGCTTCGTCATTACAGCTTATCGTATGTAAAGCGACCGTCTAATAACGTATTTGATTAAATTAATACCATAAGAGTTTATTCTTTCCACTTAATACGGCATACTATATACGCTTGTTGGACCCAGCTTCGTCATTACAGCTTATGGTGTGCCAGGGCGACCGTCTAATAACGTATTTGGTTAAACTAATACCATAATAGTTTATCCTAACCACTTAATACGCCATCCTATATGCGCTCGCTGGACCCTGCGTCGTCAATACAGCTTGTCGTATGTAAGGCGACCGTCTAATAACGAATTTGTTTAAACTAATGCCATAAGAGTTTATTGTTTCCACGTAATACGGCATACTATATACTCTTGCTGGACCCAGCTACGTCATTACAGCTTATCGTATATATGGCGACCGTCTAATAACGTATTTGGTTAAACTAATACTATAAGAGTTTATTCTTTTCACTTAATACGGCATACTATATACGCTTGCTGGACCCAGCTTCGTCATTACAGCTTATCGTATATATGGCGACCCTCCAATAACGTATTTGGTTAAACCAATACCAGAAGAGTTTATTCTTTCCACTTAATACGACATACTATATGCGCCTGCTGGACCCAGCTTCGTCATTACAGCTTATCGTATATAAGGCGACCGTCTAATAAGGTATTTGGTTAAACTAATTCCATAAGTCTTTATTCTTTCCACTTAATACGGTATACTATATACGCTTGCTGGACCCAGAGCTTCGTCATTACAGCTTATTGTATGCTAGGGCGACCGTCTAATAACGTATTTGGTTAAACTAATATCATAAGAGGTTTTTCTTTCCACTTAATACGTCATCCTATATTTATTATATATATATATATATATATATATATATATATATATATATATATATATATTTACATCCTACTATCTTTAGAGCGTCCTTACAGAAAACCTTCATAGAGCGTCCGCCCGAAATAACTCCGCCCCCGGACGAGCTAGACCAATATACATTCAATTTTGTGAATCTGGGTGACTGTAGGAACGTAAGAGGTCGCTAGGCCACACAAAATAGTCTTTGTACCAGACACTCGGTCGATGTTGCGGCGTCCTTACACTTTCCAGTCCAAGAGCGTCACCGATATACATTTTGCGTGCATTTAATCAATTTTAGAGCGTCTGCATATACATTTGACGTTCATCAAATAATTATTGCGGCGTCCGCCCTTGTTGCCAGTTTTCTTTAAGTGACGCTTTTTTGCTAATATCTTCCAAACAGTTTTCTGCACCGAAAATTTATAAAAACGAATAATACTCGCAATTATACTACTAATCACATACTAAAACGAAAAAAATATAAAAAAATAAAAATTTGCAAAAAGGGTAGTTACCCCCTAATTTTGCCCCCTTCCCGATACCCTACTTACCCCACAAACAATAGGTCGCTTTGGGTAGTTGAGATTTATACGTTTGTCAAATTTCAGGTTCATATGTTAAGTCTTTCGAAAGTTATCGTGTCCACAAACAAAACAACAGACAGACAAGAAATTTCTTTGCTCAAATTTTGTTTTTTTTTCCTTTTCGGCCATTTTAAAACGAATGAGTAAATATTTTTTTTTATTTTTTCGCGATACAATCAATACAATCCGTTGAGTGTGGAAGTAATAGATTGCATTCAGTCAGTTAAGTTTCGCCATCATAACTTTAGTTGTTTTATTTAATAGCCAATATTTGCCTCTAAACCATGGAAACAAAATTTTACATATGCATTTTGGCATATATTTAACACTTGTAAATAATCGCAACTGCTAGAGACCGTAATTACAAAAAAATGTGAAAACAAAATCTTTAGTTAAATATAGTTGTTTTTAGAATAAACCTTTACAGTTTATTCTTAGAAACATCTTTTCTCCAAGATGCCAGGCTTAGAACTAGAATTTTTAGTGGAATGAAAATGAAAGCGGTCAAACGAAAATAAATTCTTGGCACTTTATTCAACACTGATTTTTTTTGTTTTTATCTTAAATTATGCTGTGGAAATTACTAATATGCTTGTGCCTCCCAGTAGAACTGTGAACAATACAACAAGTTGCTGAATTCATTAAATAACTTGTGAACTGTAACATTATTTAAAAAAATACTTTTTATTATATAATAAGAACAAAATATCAAGTTATATGTATTGTGATGCCAAATTAACACTGTTACCAAGCTATAGCAGTTACTAAAATCAGTTAACCATAACAAAAAAGTGTTACTGATTTAGCAATTAAAAAAAAATAAAAATCAAATTACTTTAATACGTTCCTATCTGTAGAAGTATTGCTACAGTTTATATATAATTAATTATCAAAAGTATAGGTAAGGTTCGTGTTAAAATATAGCAATCATTGGTTATTATGACTGTAGTTGGTGTTAGTCAGTCTAAGCAGATACATGAAAAAATTTACTGCATAAAATTACTCACTTTCATATCAATTTTTAAATAAACGTATTAAAAGATAACAGATAAGAAAAAATATGTATATTTGATTATGTAAATAACTCCTAACTCTAGAATTAGAGGAATAATTTCTTGAAAAGTTTCGTTTTAAACAAAATAAGCACATTTAAACTGATTACTATGCAGCAATAAAAATTTCCGCAAGATTAATATTTTACTATCGACACTGCCTCATGAATTTGTCGTTCCACTTTTATGTCAGATCACCAGGCAGAAAGAAAAGTATCTTCAAATTGTGTATTACAAAAATTACTCAGCAAAATGAAATCTGGAGGCAACATATTCAAAATTTAAAATGTAGTATAAGTGGTGGTTATCCAATTACTGAGAAACTACACTGGCAATTTTCAGTCAGGCGCAAAATTTTAAAACTGATGTATATCAATCATTTAACTCATCATTAAAGTATACAAAGATGAAAAATTCTTTACAGGATTTTGCAGTGATTGTATGATGACGACTTAAACACTACCTGATAATGATCTGATAAGATACCACATAATGTAAAGCAATGATGGTAGGCAACAGTAAAATAAGGCTTACATAGTGCAATAACAACTTTTTGTTTGAGCACATAAATATAGTAAAATCAAATTAAAATTTCTATGACAGATATGGAGAAGCGAATATTACCACTTTTGAAATGAAGAATTTTGACAAGTTGAGGTAGGTTAGAACTGTAATCCAACAAAAAATAAAAGGCCAAAAGACAAAAGAAAATTGCTTTTATGATCTTTTTAATGACAAGACATCTTTTTTTGCGTATATTACATCTAATAATTAACTTATTCATTCGCCTAATTATTATGTCTAACTACCTCTCTGTTTCAGCTGGATGATGAAAGAAACTTGTAGGTCCTCTCAGATAGAATGCCCGTCTTCCTGTACCAAGGTTTAGATGGTAGTCAAGATAACTACCGAATATTTAAAGTAAAGGCAGATGATTCCATTGCTAACACAGTGTGTGCTAATTAAGTGTAGCTTTTAAGAACAGCGTCAGTATCTATGAGGTGTATTATATACAGTTATTGTACTTACATGCATTACTAGTTCTAAGCATCATGGTTGTAACATGATGTATCTTTTTAAAGTTTAATAAAACCAATTTTAAAAGTGGAATGCAGTAGAGGGAACCATTTTTTAAAAACTGCTAAAGATGTTTGTTATAAAAAGAAAAAGTGTATAAATATGAAAATTCTGAAACTGATCGTCCAAGCAAATTTTGTATTATTTCTGTTTGAATTAGTAAATATCTCTCATCAGTAACCTTATAGAAATAAGCACCAGAATCTACATCTCACTGCATGGCTTGTTTGAAAGTAATCTACAAAAGACAAATTTAGGATAGGTTTGCATTATATGTGGTTTATCGAAAATTGGCCTCTGTTAACAGTTTTTCTCAAAATCCAAAATAGTGTCATACTTCCGGACCAGACCATGTCGTTACACTTCATTTGAAAACCACTTATATTATCTAGACGCTA
The DNA here is from genome assembly GCA_025024175.1 of Rhyzopertha dominica. Taxonomy (NCBI): domain Eukaryota; kingdom Metazoa; phylum Arthropoda; class Insecta; order Coleoptera; family Bostrichidae; genus Rhyzopertha; species Rhyzopertha dominica. Next base: position 20,669,693 of record QCXZ01000003.1, read on the forward strand.
TCACTTAGACAAATGCCAGTTATGGAGGTTTCAATGTGAAAAGGCTACAATAAATGAGACCAGCAGATGTGAGTTTGATTAAAGCATGTGCTAGGTGATCCTCTAACTTTATTTCACCTCGGTATGTAGTCGAGAATTCGCTGATGTGTCCAATCGGAGATATTCGTTGTCCGAGTCAATTATTAAGACTGCTGTACTGTGTTTTTCTTGTTACCCCTGTTGTAATAGCGACAAATAAAGTCTACTTATGAGTAAAGTTCACTGATTGAAGATGAAAAAACTTCTATTTCCTATTTTGTTGCACTGACAGTCTTAGTGGCAAGTCTTATAACTATATGTTACTGCTGAAATGGACCGCTTCGGAATCCGGCTCTCTTACTTTAACTAAGTAAAGCAAGTAAGTAAACCAGTGAAGCATTCGAGAGGCTATCAAGTACTTCTAAAATTTTCCACCATCTGTATTACTGCGGACTCAATGATAAGTTTCCGTAATAAAAAAATGGATCGATGATATAAGTTCAAACCATTTTCATTTTTATGTATAAAATTTGCTTTTCTTGAAGATTCACTACACTGACCGCAAACTGCAAATACCAACCATTTAATTTAACATTAATATAAAAATACCGTATAATAACAATATTTATTGTAATATAACTGTCTGGCTGCTCTAAGACACATAAATTTCGTCATATCGAGTGTTTAACAAAGAATTTAGCGAAGCTCCAACGAAACAATACTTAATTTAAAAAAGAGGATCTGACCTATTCCTTGCTGTAACTTGCTCAAAATATAATATTGCCTTATTTCAGATGCTAGGGATGAAAATGTAGCTCAGCTATTTGCAAAAATAGCTTCTCGTAAGTGAAGTAAGTATTACTTCAAAAAGAATGAATAAGAAGATTTTGAAGAAGACATTCAGGCTAAAGTTATGAGGACAAAGCGGAGACATTTGTTAAAAAACAGAAGATCTGTTATTATTAATATTTATATATACTTATTGTACATATATCGTTTTTAGTTGTACCCTGTTTGTTCTTGAATCCCTCAGACAAAAAAGAAAATCAAGCTAACACACGAATAAGACATAAGAGCAGAAGTAAAAAAAAGAGGAAAGATCTAACAACCGTTTTAATTAAGCATTATCCTTCTTTGATATTCGTTTCTATTACTGACATCGGCACTGTAGATTTGACTTAAATGAAGATGTACTAAAACGATAATGTGAAGCTCTATCAAAAGAGAATGAACTGTGAAAAGAACTAAGTATTAGTATTTTAAATATTTTTTAAGATTTGAAAATACTTACAACTCAGGTTCAAGTAATAATCCATAGTGCCAATATGTAATTACACTAAACTGTCAAATATATAAATTTCTGAAAAGTGTAATTTTACTTGCACATCTTGAATGATTCTAGTCTGGTCTTTTAACACAATCAAGTTTAAAAGTGTGTATATAGAATAGATTTGACACAGACTCTTTAATGTAATGTGTAAAAGTTATTTGTTTAGGTTTAGAAACATATTTGTGTCATATTTATGTGCAAAAGTAACATGCAAGTAATGAACATCTTTGCCAATGAAATGGTTGCTATATTTACATCAAAATTTATTTTATCTAAGTCGGCTACATAGTAAAATTACGTGTAACAATGACACCTAATGTATCATATGATTACACTAGTGCAGTATGAATTCGTATTCAGACTCCTGGGAATTTCTGTTTAAGTATAATTATTTTTAGTAAGCAAAATGTTAATGAAAACAAAATTAGTACTTTTAATTTATTCAGTTAATTATGTATATCCTAACGGTACATATTGGAATGATATAAAAATACTAATAAATTATCTACCTAGTTACCTAAAAAGAAATTGTATTAAAAACCTTAAGATAAAATGCATGTCTATGCTGTGCTGTCTGCACCGCAACCAACACGCACGAACTGATTCCACAAAAAAAAGAGTGATTTTACCGTCTCTACTGTTTTTTTGGTTAAAACATGGCGGATCTGGTACTTAATCAATAGAAACGTTGACCACTATATGTCCACATTATTGTTATAAAGTCACTGTATTGTTCATGTATAGCATCATTACCGCCATATTGTCTCCAAAAAATTGAAGGGAAGTTTACTACTTACTTACACTGTTGAAATTCATAATTTAACATTTAGACCTAACTTCACAAGTAGCAGCTTTAAGTGCCTAATCGCTTCTTTTTATAAATAGAAAACATGCTATTCTTCAGTCATGACTTTMTTGGCAAACCAGTCTCTGATCGATTCTTACAGTTGGGAACGCAATAACCTGGAAAATTAATAACCTCACCTCATTTCGCTGCAGCAGCGGAAACCATATTAAGCCTTTTAAGATTAAGATGGGACATGGGACGTAAGAGGGTAGCCGATAGGTTGAAATCACGCAAAGATCGTATGAGCAACAGACGGGCTAAACTAATATTCGGAAAATTGCTGACTGCAGGGTGTGCATAAAAAGTAAGCATGATATTAGTAACTTACTATGATATTATACCAGGTTATTCAAAATATGGAGTAAATCATTTATTTCTGTAAATATGAACTATATAACATTTCATCTCACACAGCACAAGCTGCTCTAATGGATATCTATAAAACGTAATTTCTGGATATCCATGACATCTGTCAGATGTCCAGAGATATTCATGATATGTCTAAAAATAGTCCAAATGTCCGGGTAAATATCCATATCTTTGTGGATATCAAATATATATCTTATAGATGTGCTTTTTAACATCTAGTGGACAGCTTGAAGTTGGCTAAAACCTGTAGCTGTGGATGCTTGATGGATATGTATTTCATATCTAATGCTCTTCTAATAGTAGCATAAAAATATAGCGTGTACTTGTAAAGTTTATTAGTAAAAACTTTTCTAATACAAAATTTAAAAAAGAACATTGCACTTATATGTATATGTAGGTCATTGAAGCCACTAACTTTGATGATCAGTCCTGCAAAAAATAAATTGATAAGATAAAAATACGGGCATGTTACATGAAATTCTTTGTTAGCTAATCATTTAATATGGTTTAAACACACACAGTACAATAGACAAAATTTTACAATTCTAAATTATTCTTGCAAATTCAGTTGTTACATTCTAAATTTTTAATAATAAATTGCTACCCTCATGGCAAAAGTGTTGTCCTTTACATGTTTAAATGGTTTACAATTGTTATTTAACTTCATAAAGCATGGGATTTTATTTAGTAATTTGATATTCATTAATTACTGGTCTCTCAACTTCTGTTTCATTATCAGCAACGTTAAATGGAAAATTCACACGCAATGTACAAAGCACAAGGTTTTGCAAGAAAGTGAGGTTAAGTTTACAGTAAATACCGAATATTTAAACCATATATCGACGGTAAATAATGTTGCTTAAGATAAAACATAAAACGCCAACAAAAGAAGAAATACTTACCGGTAAAGTTAAATATATTTTACATATATGATGTTTTTATGGTTAATGGTTATAGCGATGGCGCACATTATTACTTCACATAACAGAGACAGACGACAGATGGTCCAAGATGGATACGTGGGGTAAGACGTTGCCAATGCCTCAATTACTAGTATCTCGGTAGTGAACTTGTATTGCTTTAAGTCTAAATAATAGTAGATAATGTGAAATAAAATGGCATTATAGTTTAAAGATGAAATTTATATACGAATTCAGCACTTGCCATACGAAAAAGTAATTGTATAATGATTGCTTTTCTGACACAGCTTTTGTATATGCTTATCAGCTTTCCTACACTTGGTAACACCGACTAAGTGGATTAGATTTATTATATTATGCTTACACAAACTTAGGGATAAAAATTTAATGAACTAATTCTCCATATAGTATTAAAGAATAACAATAAATGATTGGGTACAATAATTTATATAAATAGATTTTGCCAAGATTGTTTACCTTATAGAACGTTTATATATCCATTAGACATCCATTATCAAACCGAGTAGACATCACCATGATTTTATTATTCTTTAAAATACAAATGATTGGTATTGTAAAGTAGTTAGGTATATCATGTTACGTACAACTTACAAAATAATGACAATTTGGATGATTTGGCATATGTGATTGATGAATATCTTTTTCACATCTAATGGATGTATCACATAGATGAGATATGATATGGATCATGTGGTTATCTGATAGATATCCATAGGCTATCATGTGCTGTGTGGGATTGTAACTGCATGTCGACTATGATTTCTGGAGGAACTTTTATAATAATTTTCCTTCCGCCTCCCCATTGCTTCGGCAGACCGTAAATTAATGTGAAAGAGCTTTTAACATTAAACTTGTCCCTTGTAATTAGACAGACAATCTTAGAAATCCAGTCATATCGGAAAATTCCCGACAGGATTCTATTTTAGCCTCACTGTTCACTGGATACCACGCGACGGACCTGGTGGGGTTGGGCATTGGCATTCCGCTCTCGTGTCGGGCTCGTGCGAAAGGGTTTGCGGTTTTAGATTTTTTGAATGTTTTTACTCATTTATCGTGCTCATGTTTTTGGTAGTGTACAAAGAAATATGTAGCTACAACGTGGAGTTCGAATTTTCCTTTATGTTCCTTAGTTTTCGAGAAATAGCTCGCCAAATATACGCATTTTTAAGCAAAATATAACAACAAATATTTACATTACCGTAC
>QCXZ01000003.1:20674500-20695954 GCA_025024175.1 Rhyzopertha dominica
GAAAACAAAAAGCGTGCTGACACTGACGATGATGATGTTCAGATTGTAAGTGTGGATTGTACCAATGAAAGTGACAATGATGTCGAGTTTGTGAATGAAGAAAAACCCAGTAGTAGTAAACCTGCCGAAACAGATGTATGTTTATAATATATATAAATGCTGTAATACACTTATATATTTCATGTTTACAGTTGAGCGGTATACTTCAACCAAGTACAAAAATGGATAGTGCCGTGGATAAAAACAGTACTGTAGTGAAGAGTGCTCTGCAAAATTTAATATTAAATTCACCGTGGTTCTCGCGAAAACCTGACATAAATTGTATAACCAAGGGAGGTGTTAGTGACTTACAGAATGGCATTAAATTAAGAAGTATTTTACCTCCCTTATCCAATGATAACCGAAGTATACAATTGGCAGCAGAAAAAGTATGTTATTTAGCGAGTGTTTGACATTGAAATTTAAACTTTTTTTATTTCTTTAGCCACCCAGTGATGATGAAGAAGGCAGTAGCAGTATTCTTTTTTCATCTTCAGAAACACTAGTTAAAACCCAAAGCAAAGCGGTGACAAATATTACAGAAAATGTAACAAGTCTCCATCAGTTAACACAGGAACATTCTGTATCAGATCATTCAGAAAGTGACATTACCTCACACCAAAATGCGGAAGTAACTTCTAGCACTTCTGAAACTCAATCGGTTATTCCTATGGAAGAAACATGTATTGTAGAGCCCTCAGAGATTGAACATTCCATTCATACAAAAAGTGGAGATGTACATACATGTGCAAGAGAATTGCAAGATCTTTTAAATGAAGGTGAATCCAGGAATGCAGAACAAAATTTAGACATATGTGGATATATGGAAGTAATTACTGAACAACAAACAAAAAATGTTAATGTAGAAAATAGCAGCCGAAAAGATATTAATGAACAAGAAAATTTTAATACACCTGAACTACCTGGCAGTGAACAAGGGTTGCATGATAAAACCACAGATAAGGAATATGAGAAAACAACTGTTAGTCCAGAAGCCGATAGCAACAGTGCATTGCCAGGTATTATAGCTATGGAGCATGAAGCATCAGATGTCACAAATATACCGCAAGAAGAAATGTCATCAGAAACTTTGTTGTCGAGAACAGGCTGAATAATCTAAAAACTATCGAAGATGGTCATTTGGTTATTGGTGCATGTGAAAATGAATTAGTTGCAGGTGACAAATTAGCTCATCAAAGATGTATTAGTCACATTCAAACTGAACAATATCATATAAACGACACATTCAGACACAGCAGCAGTTCAGCAGAAGTCATATAATCAAAAAACAGTTTGATGAGTTCGTTAAGCAAATAGCCAAGAAAGATCTCTTACAGCAAGCAGTAGAAGGAATTATCGATTCAAAACGAAATCAATGGTTTTTCAGGGAACGAAAAAGTTCATTGTAGTCTGGAAGAAAATCAGGAATTTGATGTCAGCAATGGTGGTACTCAAGAGAAAATACAATAGTATAAATGCTCGTCCGTACACACAGATATTCAGCAGTACAAAGAATGGTAACTACATAAGTAATGATGCTGATTCCGCTCCTTTAGTGGGTTTTGAAAATGTTACGCCGAAATATAGTGAAGATCAGAATTCGTCATCATACATACAAAAGGAAAACCTGCATTTGAATTCAAAAAAGGCACACAAAGTGACCATCTGTGATTCTGAGACAAAACCTAAACGGGTGAAAACCAGCACTTATGAATATCCCGCTGATAGTCTTCCGATATACCATGCATCACTCAAGGCACCTGATGATTGCATCAACAGCCGTTTAAGATTTGAGGAGAAGCATTTTATTACACTTGAAGTACCTGAGAGTGAACAAGTGTTGAATGAGGAAACCACAGATAATGAAGATGAAAAAACAACTGTTAGTTCAGAGGCCGATAGCAACAGTGCATTGCCAGGTATTATAGCTATGGAGCATGAATCATCAGATGTCACAAGTGTACCGCAAGAAGAAATATCAGCAGAAACTTGTGTTGAAAATAGGCTGAATGATCTAAAAATGATCAAAAAATTGGAAAAATCTATTCGAAGACTCAAAGTTAAGGCATCTTTGGAAGCAGCACTTCTATGCAGCCTCAGAGGACTTAATGAAAGCCACAACAACGTCAATAGTAATAGTCATTGTGATGACAACAGCCAATTAATTTGTGAGGAGAAGCAGATACAAACACAAAAACACAGGCATTCGAAGAAATCAAGAAGTAAGGATCTGGATAATGATAATGGTGACAGTTACACGGAAGAATTGGAAAAATTTAGGCTAAGACGTTTGCAAGAACAACATGCACTCTGTGCCTTAAGACATAATGAAAGCCAAAACGTCAGTAGTAATGGTCATTGTTATGATGAAATGGAAAAGTTGAGTGAAATGCAAGAACCACATAAAAAAGAAACATGTCTGCCTCTAAAGAAAAGAAGAGTGTCGGTATCACATCAGAAAAATTTAAAAAAAGCAATAGGAGATATCAGCTACCCAGCAAAGAAGATGATATGCATAGCTGAAATAGAAGCTATAGATAAAAATCAATTATTTTCTAGAACTTTTAAAACTCCTGCAGAACGTAAAGAATACCAATCCTGAACCTATATTAACTGATCAGTATCATATCAGTAATCACACTTTCAATGATACCACTGTTAACTATCACATGAGTAGTGTACCAGTTCTTTTAACAAACCTACCTTGCATTCCTGTTCTGTTACCTTCTAACGATATTGAAGCTTATAATAGTCAAAGCATTGAATAGAATAACCAATATATAATAGTATTAATACAAATCCTGAACCTATATTAACTGATCACTATCATATGAACAATCACACTTTCAATGATGCCACTATTAACTATTTCTTCTTACCAGTGACAGAAGTTTGGTGATGAAAGATGTGAAAATTTCAGTTAGAGTGTAAAACTACGTGTAGTGTTCGTAAGACTCTAAAAAAAAAGTATAAATAAAGGTTTGTTATTGGTGAAGACATGTCTTTGATAAAGAGGATGGTGCTAACATTTTCTCAGAAGTGGGATATTGGGAAAGCCAAGGGGATTGTATATAGTGAGTTCCAAGATGTCGGCAGAGAGAAGCAGGAGTAGGAAGAGGATGCTTTCTGAGGTTCAATGCAGAAATTATGGTATCATGGCAGGGAGGTGAAAGATAACCTTCCGAAAGAGCCGAAGGAAATGGTGGAGGTGATAATGTAACTGAAGGAATATGCAGAGCAAGGTAAACATTTAAATGACAATAATTATTACATACAATGCATATTCAAATTAATGTAGGCGGAGAACAAGTTAAGGGACGTAATGTTAACAGACATGTTGGGAAGGGTAAAAGTCTACTTTGACTCCAGTAAGTGGGAACTCGATGCAAAACGAATCATTACATGTATTGCCATATCAGGTGTAATCCAGATCCCCAAGTAGTCCTCATATATAGCTTTGATTTATGATAATAATAATTGTCTTATCTGTATCAATATTTAATCTTTATAGGATAACCTGCATGTTGGTACTACAACTTTCGCAGACTACGATGGTTTGCAACTTTCTCAAAGAAACACTGAAGAAGGCACCTCAGGAGAGTGAAAGGAAAATAGCAATGCCTGCTTTTGATTTTTTTTCCATAAGAGCAACTTCAGTGTATTGGCAGTCACTGAGCATTGGCTTAGATGTAATCAAGAAATCTTCATCAGTCTTTCGCCATGCTTCACACGTCCTTGGCCTCTTCATGGAGGGTCATGTATCTTAGTGGAAAATGTCTCATAAAGTATTAGAGTACCGAAAGAATAAAGTTTGTTTATTGAATGCAGGGCTGTAGAATTAACACAATATAAAATTATAATAATTGATGTGTATCGCTCTCCTATAACAGATGTGTCTGAGTTTATAAATACACTGGAAGATATACTGCGTACAATAGCGAATAAGATAAACACTTACATTGACATTTTGAGTGGAGACTTTAATGATGACTTTCAAAAAGATGGTGATAAGGATGTTTGTAACATTAGTTGATATGTTGTGTACCTTAAACCTACACCCAAACATTTTTGAGCCAACGAGACTGTTAGTACTGGTACAACTGCAACACTAATAGACAATATATTTATGAATAGCTATGAACTTACTACAAGAATTCATAAATTCTGTCTATCTGATCATTATGGACTAGAGTTGTTCTCAAAAATCAAATAATCACCTAAAAAATGCAGTACAAGACCAAGTAGTGAAAAAATTAAGAACAAAATGGATTCAGCTACTTTGAATCAAAATGCTGAGGTGCAGTTCAATAGGCTACCGGATTCCTACAAAAATCTGTCGAGGCGGGCCTTCAGATGTACCCAAGAAGCCACCTACTAGATAGTCCTCTGTACGATATCAAAGAATTATATTTCTAGTATTCCAATTGTCTTTTTAAAAATTCAATATTGTATATCCTAACATTATGTTAGTTAGACACAGTCAACACCATGTAATGGTTTTAGTAAATAAATATTTTTATTTTTATTCAACTTTTTCACATGGGTAACCCACAATATTTTCAAACTATGTCAATTTAGAGGTGTTCTTTCCAGCATTTGTGTGGCATTAAATTGGTTTTAATGTTTGGTTTCACAGATAGACTCCCAATAAAGTAACCACACTAACATAACATGGTTAATCTATGCGCTGATTTATTGAAGAAACTAAACAGAGAGAAAGATTTAACAACACTAAATGCAATGGCAGTATGGCCAATGGTACGACACTAACTGAAGCGTCTTCCCCTTGCAAGCTTCAAATAGACTTGTCTGTAAGTTCACATGATATCTTGGCATTACTTTGTTGGGAATCTAGTAACCATTCATAGTTGTTGGTTTTGAGGGTTTCAAGAATTTTTAAACTTTTTGTCCAAATTCGAACCAATATAGTCGACACTCAAAGCACAAAATTAACAAATGACCAGTTGCAGATCATTCCAAAGTATGTACCAAGATATCAAGAAACTAATTGTGAAGAAAATGCATTTAACATAAAATATGATGAATTACTGCTGGAACTGATTGGCTAACAAAGATTTCCAGAAAATTTGAAAGACGCATTTTAAGTTCTAGTTTTACCTGGTGGAAATTTAGTTTAGGCAGCTTGCTGGATTCTGTGCCTGTATTTCACTTGTTTTGTACAAGTTACGCATTTTTTCGTCCTACATGGTAATTTTTAGTACGGCATCCGGACGTAATCGCCAAACTAAGGTGAATTGAGATATAGGCTGAATCTATACACTTCTCATAAAACATTTTATCGCAGCAAATTGCCGCAACTGCCCAAGATTCCATCACAGAACTATGCAAAAGTAGCATTTTTTTGCAGAAGATTCCCAGATCCCTTAAAAATTGGAAAAGATCAGTACTTTGATAACATATCGATCTTGTGTTGCATTTTACTTTTTTTTGTAGATTTGTGTGTAATAATAATAATTTTATTCATAATGCATTAGCATAGAACATGTCAAATTTAATTATGGACATCACAATTCAAAATCAGTACAATTAAAATATMAACTACATGATAAAAGATGTTTCTTACAAGATGAGGCCGCACACAACTTTTAAAACGAGTAATATTTAAGGCTTTCACGTTCAAAGGTAAGTGTTCGAGAGGAGCACTAAAGCTCAGCGTGAATCGGAAAAATAAAAGAACACTGAGAATCTAAACTATCTATATTAAATCTTGTTACAACGAATGAATAACTGAAAACCTAACTGTATTTGACAATGGTTGAACCGGAAGTTACAGGAAGTACAGACTGACCAAAAGTTATGGGAGACTGCGCAGGCGCACTGTTGCCACCCAATCAACACGGAGTTGGAACGTCACGATTACCATCAGTAAGTGATTAAATACTTTTAAACCACTTATAATGGTACTTTTATGTACCAATGCTCTTTTAGTCGGTGGTAAGACAATATATTTCTGTTCAGCACATCTAGTATTATAAATGTGTTTTACTTCATTGCCACTAATGAGTTCATAATTTAGTTTAAAAAACACACACATTCGTAAATGTACAAACTAGCGAGAGTAAAACATTTCTGCAAGTTTGTCCGTTTTAGGCCAAAAATGGAACGAAGACAGCTCTTCTGTAGGACAAAGATTCTTTCCACCCTCACTCCCAGAATCTGACACCATTCCTTATGTTTGAGTGTATATAAGCATAGTATGTGCTCAACACATACTGAAACTTAAGAGATCTTTTTTGACAAATAGTCAATGTGGGCTTTCCAGTTCAACTGTTCATCAATTATAACACCAAGAAACTTGACATATGCTGCTGGTTCCAGGTTTACACTTTTATAACAATTAAAAACTTCTGCATTACTAATGTTCAACATTCGAGCATTTTCATTAAACCAAGTGTCAAATGCACATATACAGCGATGTAGTTCACTACCTATGCAGGCATTATCTTTATCTTTAGGAACTCTTACTATTAACGATATGTCATCTGCAAAAAGGATTGTGGTATCTTGTTAACATAGACGAGATATAGGATCGGACCAAGAACAGATCCCTGGGGCACACCTGTTTTAATAGTTTCCCATTCAGAGGCACTTGTTTGTCCTGTAACTGGATTCCGTTGTACAACACCCTGTCTGCGGTCTGTCAAATAAGATTCGATTAGCTGCTTTGGAATGCCTCATATACCAATGTCTTCCAGTTTACACATTAATAAGTTATGGTCAACACTGTCGAATGCTTTGGATAAATCCATGAAGATCTCAAAAGTGTGGTCGTCTTTGTGGATACCTTGCATAATGTCCTTCAGCACCTGATGAATAGCTCTGTTCGTAGATCTACCCTCAATATATCCATTTTGCAATGGGCTTAATATATGGTTCTTGGATAAAAATTTTGTTAATCTGTAATGGATGGCGGTTTTTTGACATATATGGTATAATTGATATAGGTCTGTAATTGTTTATCTGTGATTTGTCACCATTTTTGAAGATAAGCATAATATCTGACTTTTCAAGTTCATTTGGAAATATTCCTTGATTTAGACTTAGATTAATCAACTATGTGATGAGAGGTGTTAACTCGTCTGCGAAATATTTTATTAGTTTGACGGGTATATCATGTGGAATGGCTGAAGAATTTTTAAGCTTATATATGATGGCTTTTATTTCCTGAGTATCTACCTCGTACATGTTGTAACGAAGTTACAAACCGGGCCTTAGTCAAGTTTCAATCCGCGGCCGTATATCTGTCTCAAGTCCGCGATTCGCGGAGTTCGGACGAACAACACATGCTGGCGCCACTAGTCAGCTCTCTTGTTCCTCCCGCTCCAGCCGATGTAAATAAAAGCTGTGACGTATAAGCCCGCGTGCTGCGCGTTGTCACAGCCGCCGTAGTGCGGTGGAGCCGCTATTTGATGCACAGTGTATGGTAGCTTTCCGTGCACTTTGTGTCTTGTCAGCGACTCGTACCGCGCACAGGGGGTTGCTGAGGGGTTTCTAATACACGGTAGCTTTCAGGGTATTACAGACTCGTAGGCAGCTCTCTTGCTCGACCGTTGTTTGTCCGTGTGTTTCGCGTTGTCACGACCGCCGTAGCCCGGGTGCCCGGGGGAGCCGTTGTTTGATGCACGGTGTATGGTAGCTTTCCGTGCACCTTGTATCTTGTCAGCGACTCGTACCGCACGCAGGGGGCTGCTAGAGAGTTTCTAATGCACAGGTAGTTTTCCGGGTATTACAGACTCTTAGGCAGCTCTCTCTTGTTCGACCGTTATTTGCCCGTGTGTTTCGCGTTGTCACAGCCGCCGTAGTCCGGGGGAGCCGTTGTTTGATACACGGTGTATGGTAGTTTTCCGTGCACTTTGTATCTTGTCAGCGACTCGTACCGCACGCGGGGGTTGCTAGAGAGTTTCTAATGCACGGTAGCTTTCCGGGTATTACGGACTCGTAAGGCAGCTCTCTCTCTCTTGCTCGACCGTTATCTTCACGCGCTGGTATTCACGTTCTTTTTGTCTTACACTCTCGCTCCGACTAGCTCCTTTTATTATCTCATACTAAGAGCCGCGTTGCAACCGTACTATAAAATTACATAACCGTAGCTTGACCGAGGCTTACTTAAGAGGGGGTTCCGTTTTGTTTATAACCGCTATTAAGTTTTGTTGTTTTGAAAATAAACCGTGTTTTAGGCGATTGCTGGTTTTCTTTCTCGCACCGCTTGCTTCCCCGCATCCCGCTAACATCCCTTTCAGCTTGCGGCATCCACCCTCGGGGTTGTTCCCTGGAGTGCCGATCTTCACTGCAGCTACCCTGGTCTGCACACGTAAGAGGGATCGTGTGTAGTGGTCTGAGGAGCATACCTCAGGATAATAAAAAACTGGCGCCCGAGAAACCGTTTTGACGCTGAGCTTAGTGCTTACGTCACTCATTACGTAACCGTCCGCCCTCCGATCCGAAGGCCCGTTCCGCCGCTCCACGAAAAAGGCGTCACAATGTACATACTGTGTTGTAATCTGTTATTGAATGTAGCTTTATTCTTTGATTTGTGGTTGACACCCGGCCATGTCTATCAGATGTCTATTTACGGTAGTCAGTTGTTTGGTAACATTATCAGGCTCCATTTTTAAATTTTGTACGTTAAAAAAGTCATTTTTATCTCTTGTTATAATGGTTTTCACCACATTCCGCATTGCTCGAGCTTTGATGAGTTCTGAATGAAATCAGTGTTAAAATCCAATTTGGTATGTTGTATAGTGGTTTTCACATGCACACAATATGCTTTGTAAAGTTCTTTACTCACATGTCCACTTATCATGCCCTCAAACAAGTGACGTTTTAATCTACATTTCCTCTTTATTTCATTATTTATCCAACTCTTTTTCCCTTTGTTGTATACCCGAATTAGCTTTTTAGGTGCTGCAATGTTAATAATTGATGTCAGAGTGCTTAGGAAATAGTTGTATGCAGCATTGGCATTTCTAATAGAATATAACCTTGACTAAGCCTGCTGAGCTAGCCATCTCTTAATGTCAGTCATTTTATCATGATCCAGACATTGTTTCAAGTTGAATGCGTCGTTCTCTTATCTTGTTTAAGTTATGTTTAGATCTTAAGTTAAACTTTATATTAATGGCTTTGTGGTCGGATAGTGCCGATTCTATGATCATACTGTTGTATTGTGTTAAGTTAGTAAATATGTTGTTTATTACTGTATTTGACAATATTCGATTTGGTTCAAATACTGTGTATTTTAAATTGAAGCTATTTAGAAGATCTAACAGTGTCTTTACAATGTTGTTTTGTAGATTAGCTAAGTTGATGTTAAAGTCCCCTGTTATTACAAGATTGTGATGGGGTTTTAGAGACAAAGTAAGCTGAAGGATTTCATTTAGTATTTGAAAAACCCTTCAACATCACCAGAATTAATCTATGGTGAATTAATTCAATGCTGGAACACTAGAACCATTTCTTTGCTTTTATGTTTTAGGTCAGCGATTTTAACATATGATAGGTTTTCCCTCACGAAGATACAGGATCCTCCGTGTTTATGAATACTTTGAGAGAATTCAGATGCCCTTGCATCCCCCTCAATTTGTATGCAATTAATGTTCTGTTAATGCTAGGATATCAGGTCTTTGGTCTTTTACAAATATGTTGATATCATCAACTTTTTTTGGTATCATTGTATGTTTTAATTAATGATGCTGAGAAGCCTGTTTTTAACTTTATTTTAATTCAATAAAGTTGATATTTTTGACTCTTTATCTTTAATTTGCACTGATGTTTCTTTTTATTTCGAAGCCGCATATGCTTTTATTTAGAGAACCCACAGTGAGCTCTTATTGTTGCCTAAAAAGTGTTGTGTTTATTTAAATCCCGTTAATTAAAGTAATTTGAGTTGATTGCTGTACCAGCTTTCAACAGCTTCTGTCGTCATCGTCTTCTATTGGCAAAATATCTTTCCAATGGATCCCTTGTATGTGCCTGTAGTGGTCCTCACAGTCACTACTCGTGCAAGGTTATCTGGTCCTGGATGGGACAGCAACATTACAAAAATCCAAGATAGAAGTTAAAAAATGAAAACAACTATCTAGACTTTAAAAGTTATCAGTGTCGGTTGCGCAGTTGCAAGAAGTCACAAACATTAAGATTGAGTGTTGAACAAATTATTTAAAATAGATGAGTTCAAATTTTGAATTTCGTTTAAAACTGTGACACCTTATTTGTCATTTAAAGTTTTGTAAATCTCTGGAGTTACTATAAAAAGTTTAATTTTGGTGATTTGTTGCAAAACTGTACAATTTTAACATTATTCAAACTGGTAGAGTGCTTACTAAGCAATAAATGATTGTCCAAGTAGGAATTTGTCATAACTACATCAGTGTTCTTATATTTTTGAAATTGTTTGAGGTGTTCCTTAGCTCTAACCTTCAAAAATCTCCCAGTTTGTCCCACATAAATTGCATTACAATCATTGCAAGTAAATCTGTAAACATCAGAAAGATTTAAGGATATAATTTTATCTTTGTTGTGGGATCCTAAGCTACCTTCAGTTGAAAAAGCACTATGAATTCTATGAGAGTAATTTGGAAATATTTACTGAAACTAGACCAATACAGCTAAGTGAATGCCAATTCTTTTCTTTTTGATCCAAAACATTGGTATGAAAAGAAAACTTAATAAATTTTGTATTTAAGATATAATTTTTCTATTAAATAATTTGGTAAATTATTGTTATAAGCAATTTGTAAAATAATGCCTCTTATACTTTTGAATAATTTATTTTTAAAGTCTAAGATAGTTGTTTTCATTTTTTGGCTTCTATCAAAATTAATTTCTGTTTCCCCATAGACGGCCGATGGCCATTTAAAGCAGAAAGTGCTCGGCCAATTAGTATTTAATAAAATGGAGAAGACATTGATTTTTGAATAATTTCTGTAAGGTCAAAACTGCACACTGCATTATAAATTATATTTAAAGACAAGATTTTTTAATTAAATAAATGTGAATTACTGGTGAACATGCATCAAACTTAAAGCACAACAGTACATATTTACCTCATAAGCTGATGACAGGAAATCCTCATAAAAACTGAAAACTTACTCCATACTCTAAATAACTAGATGACGAAGTCTTTACTATTTAAATAAATCCCCCTTAAAAAAAATGTTTGCTTTATATAAAATTATGAGGGCAAAAGGCTTTCGTCTAATTAGCCACTGCCACTAGCAAAACTTTACTAAATAATTTAATATTTTAAGAAACTACAACATTGTCAGTGTAAAGCAACATTATCTTGACTGATTAAACATAATGAAGAAACAGGTTGCTGACAGCACAAACAGGTACTGATGATAGCCTCCAATTTTTCATATTTGAGTTGTACGTATGTAATGTTAACGTGATTTTTCTCAAAACTAATATTCTTATTAGTGAAATAAAAAGAGGCAATTTCATGAAAAAACAGTTTTAATATAAAGTAGAAAATTTAATATCTGACAAAAAATATTTACAGTATACACAAATATAAACATAAATAAAACAACATACTTATATATAAAATAATAAAATTTCAACAGTACCAAGTACCAACTTATTTAATTAACCACTATGGGTGACT
Source organism: Rhyzopertha dominica (assembly GCA_025024175.1). Lineage (NCBI taxonomy): Eukaryota > Metazoa > Arthropoda > Insecta > Coleoptera > Bostrichidae > Rhyzopertha > Rhyzopertha dominica. The sequence continues at coordinate 20,686,169 of QCXZ01000003.1, forward strand.
GTTGACGCAACCTTTTCGACATATACATATAATATAAAGTAGGTGCAATTCAGAACATTATAAGAAATACCTATTCAGGCTATACAAAATAATAAACATAATAAAATAACATATAAATAAAAGTAAAATAGTAAATAATTACCCAAGATGTTATTATTTAAAGTAAGCGCCAAAAGTTTAACGTTCTCGTGGACAATTTTTTAATACGGCATATGCCTGCCCACTATTTTTCTGATCATCCATCATCCATGAGTTCGACGATTCAGCGCTCAGCCAGTGTTGCCAGGCCTTGCTTCATAAATTATGGTATCAACTTCAAATTATTATGGTATTTTGGCACAAATTATGGTATATGCATTATCGGTGGTTGACGATCAACGACGACATATACAGGGTCCGCCACCTAAAACTCCCCAGGCTCGTATYTTCTTTATTTTTTTACGTACAACCTTAAGTTATATGTCAAAGTGTAGGTCTTTTTAAACTCTTTGAAGATAGCTTGGTGAGTTCAAAAAATTTGTTTGCAGATTATCATMTTTTGTATTTAAAGTTAATTTTTGTAAATATTTTTTAACCTTACCTCGTATAATAAATATTGCTTCACAGTTGAATGCCGACTTTTGTCTTCTTCAATTTGTGTCATTGCCATGTATGCGTAATTTTTACTCCTTAGCGAAAAACAAGAAAAACTTGTCGCCGCCATTTTCTTTAAATAGGATTGTTCAGAATTTTTAAGTGTTAGTTTAGTAGCTTATTACAGTACAAGTTGTGCCTACATACCCATCGCTGTACAAAAAAAACCCAAAATTTTGAATAGGTAACTTTTGAATAAATCAAGTACAAAGTTCGCTCTAAAGAGAGAGAGGCTAGGAAATGAAACCCTGTGACGAGGCTAATACGCGATGTAGAAAACCAAGCTTGCCATGATGTAATTTTTGTGTTATAGAAAAAAAACTGAAATTGACTCTGTGCAAATTATGGTATTATGTGGATACCATAATAGTTTATTATGGTATATGGTATTTGTCATACCATTATGGTATATATAACATAATTATGGTATGGATGGCAACACTGCGCTCAGCGCTACAAATGTCAGGTGAATGTCACAATCATAAGTAAGTAGAGATTAGTAAGTGTTTCCTGTTATCCCTGACTAGTTTATTTTAATTTGGAGCAGTAATTTAGTCATTATTGAGATGTAACGTTTACCAATATTAATTAAAATGAGCTCTTTCTGATTTTGATTCATTTGGATAACTGTAATCAATAAAGTCAAATACAAAATTGAAAAATCATACTGGGCTGTACATGGTGTTTATCCCATCTCGAGTAGGAGGGGATGTGGTCGAGACGGTTGGCATCTCTAACCAATCAGAGCTAGGCTTCAACTTTCCTTTCAACCGTCGACCGTTTATTTCAAATTCATGTCATTTTGAATATCCGACGAAGGTGAAGCTAATCCGTTACGATCATAAAACGGCTTGGTGTGAACTGTGGAGTAAGAACTGAGAGGTAGTGCGTCGGAGAAGCCAGTGTTTTAAAACAAATTGGAGTTTGTGATTATATGTACAAAAAAGTACATCATTACGAAGGTATTTTATAACTACATTTTAAATAAGATCTGGTATAATAAAACCATGTAGAATAATTAATTATGTATCAAGGGTAAAATATTTGCGTTAAATAAAATACTCTTTCTGCTTGCTTGGAACGGTAAAATAATGCATGAAAAGTTTAGTTTGCTTAAAGGCAGCGGTAAGGTTTTTGGTCGTAAACTAGGGTTATAATCCGTCCAGATTTTGTCAGGCTTCTTAATTTGTTCAGATTTTGGACTTCGATGGAAATTGTTTTGAATGAATGTTTAATTTTGGATTAATAAATTACTTATAAACAAGAACAGGAGCTTTACATTAGTCTCCAAATTTTATTAAATTACATACAAACTGATTCCACTTAGTTTAGATTCATAATGTGGTAGAATTGTGTTTGCCGGACTTCTATTGTTTGGCATGTTTGATTATTACATGTAGGTACTGTATAAATATAATGTAGGTAAAAAGCTTAAAAATATTGCTTGTGGGTATCAGTTTACCTCATTATACAGTTATTTAACAAGCAATATATTTTTTAATAGGTACCTATATGTTTGTATGCGCAGCCAAAATGATATTAATTTATATTCATACTGTACACAAGTGGATTATAGAAGTTGTTATATTTGTCTATTTGTTGTGTAGTGTCCCAACTATCTTGATACAAAAGGCTGTCCTGTGTAAAGTGCTACAATAACCACTCCACCATAGCCAGGTGTTGCTTCAAATAGTGCCTTTTTGCCATTTATTTTAGGTTTCTGTTCATTATTACGTAAGAAGTGTGTGTCCCTCTATAAAATTGTATGTTTATAGACGTTTATAATCTTATAATACCTACCTACATTAGTTTTAAATTAGTTTATTTAAAAACAAATGTTAAACAGTTCAACTTTTCAAGTAGGTATGACTAAACGATGATAAGCATATATCGTTTGTGCCATGTTTGTAAATATTGCCTGTGTGTTTAATTGACAAGAATGTTGATACCTTTACAAGCAGTATGAATATGCATTTTTATAGTAACGAATAACTGTTACTGTATTAAGTAGCAGTTTATATTAAATTTAATTCAGATCATCTGTGATTAAACCCTATAATGCCAGTATTATTTTTGGAAATAATTAGTAAGTAGAACCAAGAAAAATAACTGTTACTATTTCAAAGCAAAAATTAAATGTTAAAGTTTTTTATAACAGTCTGGTTCTTACCATGCTGATTCATTCCTAGTAGTCTGTAAAATGTAAAAATACTTGTTTAGGTAGTGTAAAACAAATATGAAACCAATATCATAATTTACTTTATGCAGGGTGTCACAAAACTGCATCCCTTGGAAGGCTGATTGGCCAGCTTGTGAGTACCAGAATATCATAATATTACCATACTCGAAAGTTCTTAGTTTACTGTGAAATTGTCACTTTTATTTTCATGAATATTTACGCCTTACATGAGTTTTTCGATGCTACAGCTAAAAAACTGTACGCTATCCTAAGATTCTAATTTTATTGCCTGCTAACCCTGTTTTTAGATCGCAGCTCAAATAGAAATTAATAGTGCCATACCTTTGGCAAAAAATCATAGGATATGTTGTAATTGCCTGCACACAAATCTGATTCAGCCACGACATCTTTTTTTTATGATTTATTTATCCATCTTGCACTTCCTGTGACATTAGTTTTGTATAGATTTTATCCTTTATTGTACAACTCCAGTGGCACTTTATTTCCGTCTAGCTGTTCCTTGTTTCCTTCAAATACAGTTGCTTTTTGCAAGAACAGTTTATTAATAACTGGTAAGACAGTTAAATACCATAGTATTCCAAAAGACCCGAAAATTTGTAAAATGTGGATTCAGGGGTGCAGTCGGGACGGAAAATGGAACCTGAATACATGCCACGTTTTTCAGAACATTTTATGGAAACTGATTATGAACAATACATACAAAATGAGATATTAGGCGAGCCGGCATAAGAAAAAAAAATATGTGCAAAGAAGAAATGTAACGAGCTCTAATAATCTTTTAAAAAATGACAATTTCTCGTTTATTAGCTGCTGCATGTTACACAATTTTACATATTACAATGTAGGTTTCGATTCACTATCAAACTGCTGGTAATCATAATCATGTGATGGCCTAAAGCTGACACCTCTGTTACCAAGTTAATATTAGCTAATTATAATGCTATAACAACGAGAATATGAATCTGCTATTCTAGACCCTGCAAGCTTTAAAATGAGGGTATAAAATTATAGCAAAAATTGTTTAAATTAAAAAAAATGTGTACTTTATTTAGATTACTGAATAGATGCACTGATTGTGAAATAATATGCTGAATGAATTAAATAGCTTGCAATAGCTGATTGTTTGAATGTGCGTTATTTCATATTTTTTTAACACAGCTTATTTGAAGATAATTTCGATCTTACGGTCACTTTCAAAGAGTATCAGAACTATATGTCAGTTATCTGAATAAAAAATAAACCTGAAACAAGCACATTCAAACAATCAGCTTGCTTCCAAGCTATTTTATTGAGCTGAATTATTAGCAATTGCTGGTGATGAGTCCAGAGTGTTCTTGAATTTTAAATGTAAATGGTTGCCTAATAAGAAATGTAAGTACAGGAGGCAATAACTAGAGTAATCTGTGATCTTTTGACAAACTGAAAGTGCAACTTTGAGACAGATCAAAATATTAAAACTGATACCACAGAAAATTTTGGTTTTCCATAACTAACATCAAGTTATTTGCCAAACAAGCTGTTGCCCAATATTATTTAAAAACACATATATCTGCTACAGTACACAAATAGTTCATTCTAAAAACTTTTTAGGCACCATTGTCACACGATATTCAACATTTCTAGAGCCTACAGTCTATTTAGTGTACTTTTTATTTAATAATTTTTAAATTAAACAGATAGCAGTTTTTTATTTCTCATTATGCAAGGTACCCCTAAATTTCTAGACATCTGAAGGGATATAGAGCTAATCAAAATATATGCCCTTAAACAATTGAGAGAGACTGGAGAATGTTCAAATCATGCCAACTCTCCCTGTTTGGAATTTTAGGCAACTCAATGAGGCCAATTGCTTGGCCAATAGGCTGGTCCACAGATTTACTTGAAGTGATTCTGGGACCTTACTTCTCGCACTGAATGTGGGTTTTTAAGAACGTAACAATGGATGTTGTAGGTGTACAGGGTGTCCTATTTTCGTTGTAATTGTAGGGTACCTCGGTAACTATTAATGCTAGAGGGTTGCAATTTCGACATTACTGTATTACTTTTTTGTTCTGAGTTCGGCTATACCGTCGCCATTTTTGTATCGTCTTTTGTTTTAAAACCATAGCCAACTTTTGGAAAATGTATCATTTCTCCAGCTCTCAATTTCTCGCTTGGGTATGTAGATACAAAAAAAACTGTAAAGACATTTTTTATAGATATTTTTATTTAGAATCCAGTGGCGTACCCCGTAATTTTTAGGAGGTCACATTTTTTATATATAACACAAACTTGCATTTTGTAAAATAGAAACCATAGTTGGCTTTGCTATGGTTGAAAAGGCCTATTTCTTCTGATTAAAAAAATGTATACATTGTTAGGTTTATTTTTACAAATTTTGGAATTATTTCAAATTTTTTTAATAATTTAATCATATTTTATGTTTACATCCAGGATAAGAAAATACACGATTTTAATCCTTTTAAAATTTTAATCCTTTAAAAATAATATATGCATTTTTGATACATAAGACTCCTAAGAGCACTCATGCATTTTTTATCGATAATATAGGAGGCTATGTAACTAATGAAAATGATTGTTTATTTGGAGATAAGTACCTGTGCATTGTTTATCATGAAATATTTACATCCATTTTGACGAAAAACGTAAAAACATTTAATTAATACAAACATTGGAATAATACCAAAATTAGTAAAGATAAACCTAACAATGTATACCTTTTCTTAATCAAAAAAAAATAGTTCTTTTTAACCATACCAAAGCCAACTATGGTTTCCATTTAAAAAAATGCAAGTTGCATGCAAATAAAAGTATCTACAAAAAATGTCTTTACTGTTTTTTTTTGTGTCTTCATAGCCAATCGAGATATTGAGAACTGAAGAAATGTTACATTTTGCAAAAGTTGGCTATGGCTTTAAACAAAAGATGATACAAAAATGGCGACGGTACAGCTGAATTCAGAACAAAAAAGTAATACAGTAATGGCAAAACCGCAACCCTCTAGCATTAATAGTTACCAAGATACCCTACAATCACAACGAAAATGGGACACCCTGTTCATGAAGCCGCTCATGAATACCTGTCTTTTTTATTTAACAAGTGTTTTTATTGGAATACTTCACTGAAATAATTTCATTAGTGTTGTTGAGTGCTTGCAGTTAGAGTCATTTTTTCCTATTCATACTAGCATGAAAGGGTGTAACTCCTTTCACGGTTATGTAGAGTACAGTACATCTTAAATTATATATGTATATATATAAGTATTGTAACCATTTTGCTTTCTCTCATTTTCTGTAAGTTCCAGTCTACTTGTACTTTAAAATGTAATATTCAAATATACACATAATAGTAAAAGATGTGCTTGCGTTGCCGTTAATTTTGATTACACAAAAATATGTTGTACATAAGCAAGTTACATCCTTCATACTAGTTTAGATAGAATTTGTCAATTTCCAAGTGTAAGCATTCAACAAGCCATGGTATTTTTTTTAAAGTAAAGTTTCACATGTTAATAAAAATATTTATTCATGAATTAGATACAAATGTATTTTTTTTACAAAGTTATGGCACAATACATTTCTTTAAGCCTTTACACCCTACGGGTAAAAAAAGGAAACTGATTATATATATATATATATATATTTCTTTAAGGTGTTAAAAATCACCGATGTTCTGTAAGCTTGTCAAATGCGAATTCTCGATTTTGGACACCTAAGACATTTTGTTTCCTAAATAACACTTACCCAGATACTGTTGATAAATAAAAAATTATTTACAGCATAATGGAGAGGCAGTGGCAGCAGGAGCTCATCCAAAATGTCACCGCATTAGTGACAAATAAATTAGAAGTATGGTCAAATATTTTGGAAAAACTCGGCATAGATTCCATTAACTTATCAGAATATACAGAATCGGTAGAAAGGAACACCGCAGACCTATATGACGCAATGATAGCAGAATTGCACAAGGAACTAATGGACGTAACAGAAAGCATTGAAGAGCTATTAAAGAAATCTGCAAAACTGTGCAAACAACTTTCGATCGACTTGCCCTCATACGGACAAAAACAAGAACGAGGTCTGTTTCAAGAGGCATCGCCTGTTAAAAGAACAGGTTATGAAACAACAAGCAATGGTGGGATGAGCGTCTTTCAGAGGTAACAATTTTTAATTTACAAAGCCAGATAACAGAGACCTGTCTTTTATACTAATAGTTTTGTATTTGATTTCCAAAACACAGCTGAAAACACTTGTAGTTTGAGTGCCAATTTTCAAACAGTCAATCTCTAAACTTTTGAAGAAAGGGAATAACCAACCTCAAAAACCCTTCTGAAAAATTGAAAGAGGTTTGAATGACATTTTAAAATTACCCATACTCCCTCTGCTATACAGCAACTCCCCATGTCTGACACATCATTGGAACACTATTAATAATCCTAGCCACCCACGTCCAATAACTTGCAACATTACTTTTATTCTTAAGAAACAGACCAACAATCATGGAAAGTTCTTTTCAATGAAATTTCAAAACAACTTATGAAAATGGTTGTCTGTTCTGCTATAAACATTGATGAACTCTGTTTTGGAATTCCTGATACATTGTCTCAAAAGGTTCTTCAGAATATTCCAATATCCTTGGATAATCCTGTACTTCAGCTTTTCAATTGTAGTACACCGGTACTTCATCCTACTGGAAATGTAGATCCTCATTCAATCCATGGCCTAGTTTCTGTTATATTTATTTAATATTGCACACATTAGGATAAAACACTTTAACCTAATCACTTGGCATTTATCAGCACAGAGCATTGGTTTTTAGTTAAGTTTCGCTAAAAATTTCTATTTCAGCTCAGTCGTGTTTTGCACCATATTATTCTATATCTTCTGTGGCTTGATCTGCTTCAGATTTGATATTTACAGATGCATATTATTTTACCTTACACGATTTTATGCATTTCTCGCCCTGTACGTTTAAGATAGAACCCTAGAATATCTTGTCTGTCTATATTGCCTAAATGAGTCTTTCTTTATGAAAAGTTTTTCACTTTTGACGTATATTCTCATTGCCAAGGCAGTGAACATGTTGATAAACGACTTAATTGTTTCAATATAAAATTATAAGGCATCCTTGTTCTTACTGTTCCATTTAGTACTCTTCAGTATGCTAGTAAACCTAAACTGCGAAATAAAATACTTTTGTCTATTACTGCTCTATTTGTTTTCATTGTGATATTGTTTAAAAGAAATGAGTATAATCACTGATCGTACAAGAAGTTTACAAGCTTTTTATTCTGAACTGCACATGAAGTCTAGGCATCAAAGGACTTTTGGTAGAAATAATTCTGACTAAGCCATTTTTAAATTAATTGCTTGATTTTAGTGTTAACGAGAGGAGTATAAAAATAACCTATCATAACCATTAAAAGCATATAAAACAGCACAGCCCAGTAGAGGGAAGTATAGATAGGCAAAAGAAGGATGGTCCTTTCTATGAGTTCTGGATTTTTCATGCGTATGAAATATGTATGTAGCTTAAAACATAAAAATAAGAAGTATTTTGGTGAATAATCATTACAGGATTACTTATATACGTATGTTTTGTAGTATGGCCTTTTTCATAGAAAATTTAATTTTCTGATTAAAAATGACAATGCATAATTTAATCGTCAGAACCATATTTTGCGAGATATTTGCAGGAAAACATACCTTTCAACTGTTTAATCAATGGGTTTTGGTTGGAGTTGGAGGATAATTTTTATATTTCTCTTGTTAACACTAAAACTAAGCCATTAAAGAAAAATTTCCGTACTTTGAACTAGTTCCACCATTTGCCTTTTTTGTTGTCTCTGACGCCTGGACTGCATAATCTTATTTTCATTCAAACATTCTTTGTTGTAGATAAATAAACTGAATGAGGAGGAGGCTCAGCTTTGTGCCTCTCTGGGTGTATCTCCTACACCAATGCTTGATTATCCATTACCGAATGCTGATGCAATAAAAGCATTTGTTAACCACATCTGCAGTCTTAAAGAGGAAAGACTGTTGAAATATACCACATTTACCAAATTACGTGATGAAATCATCACAATTGCAACAGAACTCAAGCTGAAACCTAGCTTGCAGTTTGAACAGATGGTTTTTGCAGGAAATGATGATATTGTTTATACCCAGGCTAACATGGTATGTAAAGCTTGTTTTGTTTTTTATATTGGGAATGCTTTTTTGTTGTTTCGTTTGGTTATTTGCAATCTTAATATCTATGAAGGAAATAATTCTTAATATAGCTCATTCACCGAACAAATACATAAAATTAACCACATGGTGGAGAAATTGATATGTAGTAACCAATCATATAATAGCCAGGTTTGTGCCCAGCCTCAACATTAAGTTAATAGATTCTTACTTAAAAACACTACAGCTGAATATTATGTTTGGGTTAGTGGCTTTCGGGAATATAGAGCTAAGAAACACAAACTCCAAAATATAACATCCCTGTGCTTTGCAAGTTATTTCTGAACTGTGCTTTATTATTTAAGTGATTGTAGATATACTAACAGCAACTTTTTAGAAACAACACACTGCTATAAAAAAATGCAAATATAGATACTATTTGCATTTACAAATGTTTTGCCACCATACACCTCTTGTTGAAACAAAACATAATTGTTTTGGTCTCTCCTTTATTGGAGTTGTGAGTTATTGTGCTTATTTTAGTTTTGTTTGCCATCCCGTACTTCCCTATTACAGATTACTTGAGCAGTTTTAGTGAAAAAAACCGCTGCAAATTGAATCAGTACTTCCACATCCAATTGTCAAAATGACATTTAAGTTTTTATTTCTTATACTATACGATTAGTAATCAGGTTTTGACCATTTTTTTTCTACACATTTTTTCTAAGACAAACAGTCCGTGATATTAGCAAAAATACATAAATTTTCAAAACCGTTTTTTTC